>VWZZ01004139.1:657434-712216 GCA_013399095.1 Psophia crepitans
GAGCCACCCGAGAGAGAGGCGCTGCCGCTTGTCCCCGGGCTGCCCGGCCCCGCAGGGTCTCTTTGCGCATCCCTGGCCGCCTGCTGGCCCTGCCCGAAGCGGGCTGCCCTCCCCCCCCGCCCCGCACAAGGTCATCGCTCCCTGGGCACAGCCGGCGGGCCTTAGGGCAAGGGCCGTGCCCGGAGTGGCCCCGGGCAGGAGGTGGGAGGCTGTGGTTGCACGGCTGGAGGGGAGGAAACAGCCTCACCTTTGTGTGCGGTACTGAATGCCCAGTTACTGCACTTGTTCCCCGTCGGGTCCCTGGGCTCACGAGTTACGGTCGGGAGGGGAGCGCAGCCTTCCCCTGCGTTTCATTCCCGGCGTCCCCGAGCCAGCCGAAGGCTGCCTCCAGCCCTGGAGCACCTCCAGCACAGTCTGATGGTACCTGAGCCCTGCGGCCTCCGAGGGGCCAGTGGAGCTTGCTGTGGTCCCACAGGGCGGCTGGCACTGGGTGTCCAGCTGCCCTCCGGGGGCACCAGGGAGGGCAGGAGCATCTCCAGCTGGTCCGGTGAAGGTTGCTCACTGCTTTGGCCACCATGATGTTGCTGCAAACTTGCTGTTGCGCAGGGACCCTGCTCTGCTAGGGGTGCGCTCCTGTCACGGCTGCCTTCGGGCTGGAGGAGTTGGCAGGGCACAGCTCCTGTGCGGTGAGATGGGCACCGCAAGAAATAGGAAATTGAAGGAGCTGCTGGCTAGGAAGTTAAAGCGACCAGTGGGTGGCTATCATCAGCGGGCGGTATCCTTTACGAAATGACCACAGCTCCCGTCTCACTTGGGGAAAGCATTTGCTGGTGACGGAACCAAGCTGCGTTTCCTTGCTGCGAAGTTGCGGTGTCGGCGGGTCTGCCAGAGCTCTCCCCCAAGGCAGTGGGAGAGCAGAGCTGGGGCAGGCGGCGGCTGAGAGGGGCCGGAGGCTGAGACAGGGCAGCGCCCACGTGCCTCGTGGGCTCGTTGTGCTGTGTCCAGCTCCTTCCGTGCCCACAATCTTGCTGATGGGCAGTGGATCCCACCTCTCCATCCTCCCCCAGCAGCATCCTGGGAATGAAAGGTTGTTTTTTTTTCATGCTGCGCTCAGCTCAGTATTTGTTTCTATCCCGTTACCAAATGCTTTATGTATCCCACTGCCAGCAATGCTAAACACTGTGATTCCTGTTTTCCTCTCCTAACAAAATCTCATGCTTCGGTTTCCTGACCGTGCCCCCCAGGTGAGCTGCCCTCTCCACTCATCCCCGTTTATTTGTAGGCCAGACTAACCCTGCTCCTTCTCTGGCTCCATCGAGTTACCCTCGCCGCCTTTCGAAATCCCAGCTCGGTGACCGTACCCTGATACCTCCAGTCGTTGCTACTCTCTCTCTAACCCTTCTGATTGCTCCCCTCTCGCCTTCCCCTCCTGCCCCCCACAGTTGTCCCCAGCCCGTGAACCCAGCCGTCTGTTTTTGCCCACAGATCCCTGGCTGCTGCTGCTGCTCTCTGGGGGCTGCAGACCCACTGGGGTGGTGTGGGGCAGTGCAGCTGTGAACACCGAGCGCCTTTCTCCGTGGCATTGAGGTGCTTTCAAAACTGCCTTAAAAATGGCTCCAAGCTGAGCGAGGCTTGGCAGGTCTGCAGCGATTTGAAAGCAATCGCATTCAGATCTGGAGGGAGGAAGTTTGGCTGAAATTGCCCCCGAGTTACCTATTTCTGAGGACCTCAGCAGTACAATAACCTCTTTCAGGGATTCCAGCGCCAGATCCATGAAAACTCTCTTTCAGTGAATGAGAACCTGATGACATTCTCATTTCTGGGTTGAAAATTTTGAACCAATGCATTATGCACCAGACTGAAAGAATCCTTCTTGAGGGAATAAAACTGCTCCTTTAGAAAGCAGAGTGAAGGGTTCCTGTTCTGGGAAGAGGTAAGGTGAACACTTCCAAACGCAATTCTCCAAATAAAGGATTGCAGCCAAGTAGAAGACACGAATAACCAGCTGCCTAATGGGGACCATGCAGAATACCTGCTCTTATTTTTATCTCCTAAGCACTCGCCCCTTGTGCTGCCTGCAAACTACGTCTAGTAGAGCAGGCAGAAATACAAGTTAATTTTTTTCACAGGCTTCTGTTGTGGAAGAGGATTTCTTTATTCTTCACAAGTGAATTTTTGATTTTTCTGTCATTTTTTTACTGCCTGCGATGTAACAGGATTCTATTGTTTCCTTTCTTCTTGAGGTCTCTGCGTTACTGCTGGTGGGGGTTAATGCGTTTGTCTAGTCCCTTCTGTAAGGGGTGACATGGACAGATGTTTGTGGTTTTCAGAGCAGGGACAGGGTTTGGAAAGCCCCAGTTTATATTTCTGTTCCAGTATTAGACCGTGCATCTTTCTGAGCGCACGGTTCAGCTGGATGCAAGCGCTCTTCTGACCCTCAGGACACGTTTTCTCCGGGTTGAGTTGCCTGCAGGAGGCTGCAGCAGGTTGACTGCATGCCAGATCGGTTATCGGGTGCTCTTCTGCAGCCGGGAAGAGCTTGTACAGACGATCATGAAAATTCCTTGTCACCATTGAAGTAATCGGTCTTGACTCTCATTTCAGCAATGCCAAGTTGAAGATCGTTTGAACTTCATTTGACTTTTTTCCTTTGGCTGACGTTGCAGCAAACGATGAGAAGTTCCTCTCCCATCGGTTGTATTCCCCATGCCTAGCAGACTGTGGCTGCTGCGAGATGTGGAGAAACTGTGGCTGGTAAAATCCGTGGCACATCCCAGTAAGAAGTTCACTTCTGGTCACTGAGGCACAGGTTATGAGTCTTCCACAAACATCTTCTAGGACCTCTTTCCATGTGCAGCCCTGGTGGTAAAGAAGATCTAGAGACTTCCTCTTCGCAGGAACAAGGGAGGTATTCGTGTCTTTCTCCTGATGTTCTTCAGGGCTGCTGAAATAGCCGCTGCTACGTCTGCGATGGCGAAGGCTGATGAGAACAGTAGAAAGGCCTTGTTTGGGGCTCAGTTAGAGGAAAAGCTCTGCAGACCCTCTGGGCTTGTGCTGGTCTCCAAAACCTGAGTGTGAGCTGCAGTACCACACTGCTGATTTGGAGGTTTGAGGTCCCTCAAGTTACAGAGACCACCTTCAAACAAGTATCCTGTGGGAATCATGTCTTTCTTGATTTTTCATTATCTTTGGGAAACACCTGGATTCCTTTACAGCCAGGCAGCAGAGGGATGCTCTGGGCAGGGTATGGGTGTTCTGGAGGCAGGTGTGACACTGAATACTTTTGCTTTTTGTGGAGGATCCAACAAATCACAGTCCTGAGCGAAGGATGAAAAGGTCTCTTGGCAGTACGTTGAACATCCCAGGTATGATATTGGTACATGCTAATGTCTTCTGTATCCTATTCTGTCCTATTCTTCTCCCAAGTAACAGGTGATAGGAGAAGAGGGAATGGCCTCAAATTGCTCCAGGGGAGGTTTAGGTTGGATATTAGGAAAAATTTCTTCACCAAAAGAGTGGTCAGGCATTGGAACAGGCTCCCCAGGGAGGTGGTGGAGTCACTGTCCCAGGAGGTGTTCAAAAAGTGTGTAGATGTGGCACTTCAGGACATAGTTTAGTAGACATGGTGATGTTGGGTTGACGGTTGGACTTGATGATCCTACAGGTCTTTTCCAGCCTTAAAGATTCAATGATTCTATGGCTTTTACCCTGCATCCCAGTCCTGTGCCTTTTGGGGGTTAAAGCAGTTCTGCTCGCAGACACTGATACAAGCTGTCTTGCTTACGCAGGAGGTCCCATTCCCGTGCTTCATCTATTTCAGTTTCCATGTGTGCATGGTGACTCTTCCTCGCATCCGTCAGGTTACCTGCTTCCTTCCTTCAGGGTCTTGTCAAATCTTCTTTAGTCTGTGAAGCAACAAGAAGTGCAGATAGACAAAAACTGTCTTGAGTCTAAAACTTCAATATTTACACATAAGAAATGACTGCCTGACCACGGTCATTGCTGGTGTTGAGATGCTGAGTCAGCATCACTGACTCAACTTCAGTGCGTGTTCTTGACTGCTACTGTCCAGCAGACTGTTTATACCTCAAGTGACATGTTTATTCCTGTTTCGAAGAGGAAACTGGCAATAAAACCAGAGCAGTGTGATGGATACCGTGCGTATCGGAGGACAGATCTGTCAGTTGGGTTTCTGTCTCACCGTATCTTATTTAGATAGAAAAATAGCTTGAAGGCGTGTTGGGTTGTTAATGGGATGTTGGAGAAAAGGGAGGCATCATCACAAGACATCAACCACGTGTGATTCATGTCCAAACTCTTTTGGGTGACTATCATAAGATGGCTGAGAAGAACTCTGAATCACTTAAAAAACATGACCACCTCTTAAACATTAAAGAAAATTATTTTTTCAAATGACTGAGACATATTTTCTTAAATATTATATGAACCCATGATTTCTCCGTGTAGTTCAAGTCCTCTGTACCCGCCTGCCTGCCCAGACGAATTCAGAGTAATCCGGTATGTGAATTTGGCATTGTATGCGTGAAAGGAAAGCGAAAGAGCCGTTTCCCATGCTTGTTCTTCATATGTTATTAACTTCATTTCCAAAACAGTGGTTTCCAAACTCCACATCAAATTTTCTCTGACTCAGACCTTGCCTAGCTCTTACAGCAGTTGAAACGCGCGGCGGTGCCAGGGGAGTGTTTCAGATGGTACTGAGGACGAGGAGTCACGCCCAGGTTGTCATTTATAACCCTGAGAATTGTTCTAGGCGTTTGCTCAAAACTCGGAAGGAGCCTCCTTTCTCAGTTAAAGCACAAAATCATTACAAGCTTCGGGCTTTAAAGACGACCAGAAAAGTCAATAAGGGAATTTAAACCTTGTTAATAGCGATACCATCAATGACGTCATACATTATCAGTCCAGTTTGTCTGCCTTTGTGGTCCCCTAGAACGGCTTTTACAGCCTGAGCACCGAGTCAAGAGCTAGGCGGTTAAATGTCATCAAAACCCGCCAGGATTCGTTACGCGGAGTAATTTGTTACGCGGAGCGGCTGTTGTTGCCTTGTTGCAGGCTGCTCTGCGACGTGGGGTGCAAGCGGTCTGTACTGGATTTTAACTGGGATCAATTTTCGTATTACTCTGCTTTGCTGCACGTGTTTCTGCAGTCGGGTTAGCAAAGATCCTCTCTGTATGAAAAGCTGAAGCAGATCACAGGTCCGAATCAATGCTTGTACAATTGTACTTACAATCAGGATTATGTTACTTTTGGCTCTTCCTCTGCCTTTTTTTTGTTCTTTTTTTTAATTAAACTGTGCTGTAAGTGAGATGTTTGCTCAACACTAACTTTTACCATGTTGCTTCCTTTTCCCAAATGTCTCCTCCAAATCTGTGGTCCAGGCACCGTTATTTTGTACACTTAGTACACAAGTGGCTTTTATTCTCCTCTCCTTGTTAGTGGTTTGGCTTTTTTATGTAGCATCCCCCTGAAAAGCGACTAATTAAAACCGCCTATTGGAAAAATCGGATTGGATTTTTTCCCCTGATCTTAAACAAGATTTAGTAGGAAGCCTTTGGATTGGAGCTCTGGATAATATTTCCTCTTCGGCAATCCTGCTAATCATCACTGACAGGTATTTCTTTCAAAAAGATTGTTTTGCATAGACAAAACTCGGCGGAGAGGTCTCCTCTGTAGAGAAGTGGAACGATAGGAAGTCAGCTGTGTATTTTTTAAAATAGCTGCTTTTTTATTTCCCTGTCTGCATTACAACTGAAGGTCTAAGCAGTGTGCATCTCCTGATGGAGAGAGGTCTCTGCCCGTTGGGCTGCTGGGATCAGGGGATGGGGTTTCGTCATTGCTCACACCCACCTAAGACGTGGCTGGTGGCAAGGCTGGCCCAGACCTTTTCCCATCGCTTCCCTGGTAGACGAGAAGGGACCAGGCGGTATGAGCTTCACTGCGGGAAGGATAAGGGAGATGTGAAGCCCTTCCTGAGATTTGTTGTACCACGGTGGAGCTCTCCGGTCCCCTCCACAAGCCTGCGCTCCTCTCCATCAGTGGAAACCGCTCCTCCCTAAATCAGCATGGGTGCACTGGGGAAGGTGAGCGTCACAGCAAGGTCAGTACCTGGCCCAAGCCCTCGCAGGTAGGGAAATGGATCACAGAGTGACGCTTCGGTACCTGTTTACTCCTCCTGTGCTCATTGACAGGCACCATGCTCCGACCAGAACTGCAGAGCACACCGCAGGCACAGAGCTGGGAGCCGTTTCCATTAATAGCTGTGCTGCGCACAGCGTCTGAATCACTCTTGTACAGCCACCCGCTTCGTCAGATACCCACAACCACTGGTGTGGGGTAGGACGAGCGACCTGGCAAACGAACGCGGAATTAGGAAATGGGTTGAGGTTGTGGGCTGTTGTAATTTGGTAAAAATAAATAAGTTGTGTACTTAGGAGCGGAAGGGAGCGTCTGGTGGAAAGCAGTTCAGCTGACCTTTGTTTGCAGGACCGGGTTTGTGTGGGGCATCCTGAGTGTTTATCTGGGTTTGAAGGACAGTTCCTCAGCCGATACACGTGAGTAGGGTCAGAGAAGACCACGGACCCCTTACCAGGCTCTGTTTTATGTTTAGTTGGAATTCTAGAGTGAATTGGACTTGGTTTACTCAAACACCACGATGTCACAACTGCTTGGATCAGTCCTTGGTTTAGGAAGGAAGGGGGCACTTCAGCGCTTCTTTCTCCTTCCTGTTACCTCTGTGGCTGTGGGGATGGTAAACATTTAACCTGACACTTCCCTGACCTCCTCTGCTGACGATTGCCTGATTTAGCCATATTCCCCTAAATATGCATGAAGACGGAGACTTTTATTTTTCATTTGTAAATAAGGACGGTCAAATTAGAAGATTAACTAATATTAGATCTTTTGTAAACAGGTCTTTTAAATACATATTTACCGAACTTGTGATTAAATAATGGTCTCACCCTTAAAATTTAGTCCACGTGTCTAAACCCTTCACCTGTACCAAATATCATCAGTGTCCTGGGCTGCGTTACAGCCACATCCTTACACCTTCAGCTGCAGGAGAGGAGCTTCTGTGGCACGGTCTTCTGTTCCTTTGTTCTGTATTGTGAAAGCGGTGTGTATCCGTGATGACGTAAGGATTTAAGAACGGTGGTGTTTCTGTGATACCAGCATCCAGAGTTGAAAAAGGCTTTTGGACATGCAGACTTAAAGAAGGGCTTTTTATCTGAAAGCTCATTTGCTTTTCCATTTTACGTGTCATCCTAAAAAAGTATACTGCCTCTCTCCCAGGTCTTGTCTCTCTTGCATTTATTTTTTCTGTATGCATTAACATACTTGTTTTTCACGATTAAGTATATGTATAAATCCATTAAATGGTGTGATCTAATAAACAATAGGTTTGAAATGGTGCATTTTACTAATGTGGGACACATTCCACTTACGAGTGTGTCTAAAAGCAGTTCTTTGGGCATAGTGCCGTTCTTCCTTCTGTTGCTTACCTGTCCTTCAAACTAATCAGTATGTTTGTAAACTGAGGGGGTGGTCTGAAACATTTGGTTTGGCATTTGCTTCAACAATGTGATTATGGTTGGTTGGGTTGATTTCCTCAGTAACCGAAAAAACAAACCAAAAGTGATTTCTCCTTCATCATCTAATTAAATGCAGACAGCACATGTACTTTCTGTAGACGCTTGTAAGTTCATGCCATAAATCTCCATCCTTGTCCTAAACCTGCCAGCTTGCGCACCAGCGGAAATTGGATATTTAATTTGCTTCAGCATTTAACAGGATGTGCCGGATTCGGGTGAAGTTCAGATAAGAAATGATATCAACTTTTTAACAGGCTGGTCTGTAGTACATTAAACTCTGTTTATTAATTAAGTTATTAAGTTTTAATATACTAAGTATTAGAGAAAAAGATTGTAATATGGGTTTATTGAAGTAATCTGATTTTAAAAATACTAACATTTCTTTACGTATTTTTCAAATCCGTGCCAGATTTCCCTATGGATTCTAATAATGGCAACTGTAGAGGTGCCGGCATCGGTGAGTACACTTTTGTAAAACTATCATAAGCTATAGTCTTTCAAATCCTTTTAATACTTAAGAGGGGTACGATGTGGTGCATAAATACTCTGTCTTGTCTTGGAATCCTGTCGATTGTGCTTTTGTGTCTGCAAAAAGAGATTTCTGCTGTGGGCAGGTGGGATTTGGAGCTGGTCAGCCTGCGGACCTCTCAGCAGACAACTCTTTAGCCTGTCTTTTAGCGCTCGTCTCTTCTGCTTTTGCCAGGGCAAAATTCCCACCAAATCAAGAGGGCTGTGCTGATTTCATTAAAAGTTTTGTCTTGAACAGTGGGAATGTTCATTAAATAGATTTTCGCCGGGTGAAACCAATGAAGAGACTTCAAAGTTTGCAAATTGAGTCCTGACCTCTTTGTAGATAATGGCAAAACTCCCGTTAACCTGAGGGGATCGAGGCTGAGACCTTCTGAGCCTGGTTTTATTCCAACGAGTCCCCTGTCGCTTTTATTTTTGTTTTGGTTTGGTTTTGCTGGAACTGAGTAAAACCCCTTGAGTGTTACCACTAGTCACAGGCAACGCAGAGGAGCAAAGCCCAGGTTGGTAGCAAACAGATTATAGAAATGTCTATTTGTTGCTCAGGCAAGCCGATGACTGTAGGTTTTCTTGAATTTTCTTACCATTCCTTGGGAAGGTTTCTTCTAAGGCCTTAGTCAAAAAGATGACACTTGGAAGCCTAACGCTGGCCATCCTGTCTTTCCTTCTTCAGAGGCGCTGGCCAGCTGCAGTGCGCCCTGATGCTCGATTAATGTAAAAGGCCAAATATGGTTGTGGAACATAAAATTAGATACCTACATAGAATTTGATAACTTCAGCATTAATCTCTGTGACTGAATTGTAAAAAGGTATTAATAATGCCCAGTTTTAAAATGTGACCGGTAGGTCCCAATGTGAAAGTAGCTATGTGGGTGCAAAATGCTGTTTGAATCATAGTGTGCATCCTTTAGAAAGCCAACCACTGCTAGAAAAGCAAGCCCCAGAACAAGCTTCACTTTAAATTGCCTTGAGCATGGAATCGTGTCTGAAAGACTTTGTAAAGATTTTTATTACTGATGTTAGTATCTTCTTAGTTTTAAGCCATTTTTGGTGGAGTGGCACTGGGAAAACGTGGATGTTGTGCTCTGCAGTGACTGCACAAGGAGCACCACTTTGAGTAGGAAAGGAAAGCTGGATACCTTCAACGTCACCTTATGTCAAAAATATTAACTGTATCCTTAGGGATGTAGGTGGTGTGTAACACCAGTAAGTGACCCTGCAGTAGAAAAGAGTAAGATTCAGTAATGCTGTTGCTGTCCTGTTGCTTTTTGACTGGTAAAAGTAAAACCAGACCTAAAAAAATCCCCTCCAAAAATCAGGTGAAGATGTGCGGAAGAACTGCTGATGAAAAGGAAGGGTGATATTTTTATCACTGCCTTGCACTGTACAAACACAGTTTCTGGTTCGATGCGCTACGCCTGCAGTTCAGCCGCCTCAAAGGCCCTTTCATCATTGCTTTATTTATACATTCAGTGAAGTAAATTTGCAATTTTGCCATTGTCGTTAGAAATTTTTTTTTTTGCAGATAGCGACCTGATGTGCTTTAAAAAAATGCTGGGCAAGGCTCTGTGGTTCCTGGAGCATATTGCCCGTGCTGCTGTGTGTGGGGGCAGTGAGCAGGACTTGGGAATTACCCCTTTTTGAGGCACCTTTGGTCCATGGGCAGAATCTTCCCTCCAAGCCTGCATGGGTTGTTTTTTGGGGGGAGCCTTTTTACCTCTCTTGGCAGTAAACTACATTGTTTTCTGCTTCATCAGATGCTTTGTTAAGCCACTTAGAATTTTTTCCAGAGTTGGTTTTTTTTATCCTTATCAGGGAAGCACTTGCCAGGCTTGCGTGCTTGTACTGATCAGTATTACAGCCAGGTTTTAGATTGTGCATGCACGTATGTTTAAGACGGCATGTTTCTTGGTTCCTGGAAGACAACTAATAAAATATATTCCTCAAATTATTAAAATAACAATCCATTACCATCTTAAATTTGAGGGCAATGTGAGGCTACGTGTTCTTGTCCTGTAATTCAGGCTGTTTTTTTTCTACTGGTGCCACAGAGCGAAGTACTGTGGAGGAGAACGTCAAAGCGTAAAACTTGTTGGACGTGGATGCTGAGATGCCTGCATGAGTGTGGGTCGTAGGAGCACGTCTTTTATGGCCTGTTTCAAGGCAGCTTATAAAATGGGCCATAATTTGGCCTAAAGTATGCATGAGCTCCCACAGGCAGAGGGGAAGCCAAAAATCACTTCCCTTCTCTGCCTTTATTATTTTAACACAGTCTCATACAAAAGCTGAAGTCTGTACATAGATTCCTGAGGATGTGTTTGAAATTCAAGGAAACAATATCCTCTTCTTTTGAAACGTTCTCCTCTTTCCTGTATTTTTTCTTTTTTTTTGTATTCGCAACTACAAAATTTCTTTCAATCAAAAAAGGAATTATTTGAGAAATCCATAACCATATGATGCCGTTTCCTCTCTTTTTAATACCAGAAATCTTCTACAGCAATTAAAAGTTCTTTTTTCAGACTCTTCACATGGATTTAACCAAGTCACTAGCTATGTGCGTTGTTATTTTAGAACGATGGTGTATCGCAACAGGCTGCGCTAAGCCTATTTCCACTTAAATGCCAAGTCAAGTGCCGAAATAGGTGACCATGTGTACGTGATTCTGGGACCTGCTGTTGGACATGGGTGCAGCGGTGGGCTCAGAGCAGGAGGTATCCGACAGCGGAGCTTGACCACGCGACTCCACCAAACCGGACTTACACACTAGCCTGAAATAAGCAAATATTTGCACTGGAACAACCAGCCGTGAAATATCGGTGACGTTAATGGACACATGGATCTGGGGCTTCAGCCTCAGCACTCCCCCGCACTAATGGCTGCGGTTTTGCCCCCACCTGTCTGGATGCTGCACTACTGGAGATGCTCATTTGTATTGTCTCTTGATGGCCATCCTTACCACCATAAGGGCTAATAATTTGCCTATTTTAATTAAATCTGAGGTTCTGGGTCATGATTTTGTACAGCGAACCCAGAGAGAGGGTGGCTCTGTGCCTTGTATTATTGCGTGTGTACGAATTCCACGTGTGCGGCGTGGGCTTAAATTGTGCTCAGGTCTGATGGTTGCAGTGGCAGTTTGTTAGGACCCTCCCAGAAGAGTTCAAAGCAGGGAGCCACTTTGTTCCACCACCCTCCGATGTGCTTCGTCTGTTGACTGTGGCTCTTAGACATCTTGAGGTGTGAAGGGGCTGTGACACCGTAAGAGATCTGTTGGTGCAACTCCAGAAATGGACCATGCGGTGAAAATTGGCCACAAAAATCGTATTCCTTATGGTGAGTGCCTGCCAGCCAGAGCATCCCAATGGGTTAAACTGAGCTGAGAGGTGTAAACTCCAGTGAAATGCTAAAACGTGCCCTGTCACAGCATTTCCCTTCTGTGCCAGTATTACAGCCTGTATGAAGAAAGGTGCAGAAAGGCGGGCATGGTACGAGAGAGAGAACGGCATTGTAAGGCTATGGAACTGCAGCACTTGTGAGCGCAGGTGGGACTAAAATTTAATCCTGTATTGCTTTAAAACGCAAAATTTTGTCAGTTCAGACTCCAAGCCCTTGTATCTGTGTTGTTACAGGGTTTTTTGTTTGTTGTGGCTTGGTTTTGTTTAATTTCAGCATGTCAAGTTCTCTCCTACAAACCTTTGAGTTCTCATGGACGGTTCCACAACTTCCAGCAGAGCAGACCGGGAATGCCCCGTGGTTTTTAATATTTAACTTGCCTGTAATAAACAAGTCGATTCAGTGAAATTTTTGTTAAGTGTGAGTTTGGGGTGTTGAGGAGATTGTCACTGAACATACACTATTTTGTTCCTAACAAGAGTTTCTGTTTTTATAGAGCGCTGCAAATGCAAGCCCATAAAGGCCACCCAAAAGACCTATCTTCGCAACAATTACAACTACGGTAAGGACAGCTGCGTGACCGGCTCCCAGCGTTTTTAAAGCTACAGTAAGGGGAAAATCCTCATTAAAAAAGCCCGCGGACCCAATTACCGATGGTTAGTCCATTAGTACGTGTTACAGAAGGAAGACGTGGCCTGAAACATCTCCAAGTTCAGAACCAAGAGTGCTTGTAGAAGGATGGAGGGGGTTAGGTTGATATGTTAGTACAAGAGTGTGTTAGTGTTGAGAGTCATTTCAGTGTCAGCACAGGCACTTGGGGTTTGTGCCCTTCTTTAGCGTGAAAAGCGATGTGACAGAAGTGCTGTGGGCTGCTATGCCTGAACCGCCTCTGATTTCCAGCTCCAACGTGCTCTGCTTTCGCGGGAAAGGAAGTTTGTGACTAACTCCCATGCCTACAGACTCACCGTGGGATGCAACAGGCATACCGGGTTCTTCCCTTTTTGCGTATCGAAGCCGGCAATGAGCCTCGTGTTGCGTTGTCAGTGACACCTGTAAAAGTACATATTATGTCTTCTCTTGTCCAGATTGTCCTGGTCTTCAAGCATATCACAGGTCCAGGCTGCTACCTTGCTTCACACTGGTTGTTTTAAGCCAATGTGGCCGATGAGGCTGGTGAATACGTATCACTGACAGGAACTGAACGCTTGGGCCCATCCTTGCTGCCACTGTCAATAGCCTTAAGCTCACTGAACTTAAGGACTTCATTTGAATGACAGTGATTGCATGATATTTATTAAGATTATGCATTTATATGCCTGTTGACAGATAAGCTTCTTTTAAAAATAGATCCTATTAAAAGCTAAAAAGCTGGAATTATATTCAGTCAAACTTTGTTGGTTTTTTTTAGGTGAGCAGTCAGTTTTATGTTGTTTTGGCAGCTCTGTTTGGGAAATCTTTGCAGAGCGACTGTTCTCTCATGGGTACCACACCTGCATGTGGTAGAGCGTGCTGCTGCCCATCTTGTCAAGCTTTTGAAATTAGCAGAGGTTCCAAAACGCATTTGAGGTAACTCCAAACTAAAGCAGGATTTTGTTTTGAAATCTTGAAGAGGTTTTAAGGAGGTGGAACACATGGGGTAAATTGTGTATGTTAACCGCACAACAGCTATTAAGTGTTGGCAGCTGTATTTAATGTGGCTGCAATGCCCGCTGGCTGGTTGTCTTCATGGGCAATGCCTGGGAAGAGAGGAGATGTGTACAGCCATGGTATTCTTTCTTCCGTATTGCCTTTTCCAAATGGGTTAGAAGAAACGGGGAATCAGGGAATCTGCTGTCTGTAATGGAAAGGGACTCTTGTTTGCAAGCTGTGAAAGATGTGGCATTCTGCAGAGCATGACCTCCGGTTTGGCTTTGCATTTACATGTGGTATCAGTTCACTGGTCACCATGAGAGAAATGGAAAAGCATTGCCTTTGAAAGACGACGTTCCCTCATGTGCAAGTTAAGGCAAAGAGAAAGGGTGAAGGAGGAAACAATTAGATGGGTCACCAGGTCAAGATCAGGAGCGTTTGGAGTTCATAAAGAGCAGAGCAGATTGGTGCTGGGTCACTGGAGAGGCAATTAAAAAAGTAAGGGCCTGTCATCCACCAGAAGCACTGGTACAGGAAGTTTTAATGCACGTTCACGTTTCGTGGAAGGCTGAGAGTGACAAGTTCGGTCATCTGTACTGCAAGCAGTGAAAGAGGGAGCAGTTACGGCTCAAGGGAGGAGGAGAGCATACAAGGAATTAATTAAATATATAAAGTGGAAAGCATGAACAAGAGGGGGTGCTAAAAATAAAGCACAACTTAAATAGGACGCAAATCCAACTGGTACATAACCCCTGCTTATGACCATACTATCAGGAGATCTGCTGAGCTACCTGCACCCTCCTGGTGGAGGATGAAGTGAAGATCTGGGGGCAGGGACATTGCTGGAGTTCACCTAAGCTTTTGATAACGGACCATGCAAAAGACTAATCCCAGAGGTCACAAAGAACGGCTTGGGGGTGACCTGCATTATCTGCTGCTGCTAACCACACTCTTTTGTGGCTTTTCCCAGTCATACGGGCTAAAGTGAAGGAGGTGAAGACCAAATGTCATGATGTCACGGCCGTGGTGGAAGTAAAGGAGATCCTAAAATCTTCCCTGGTGAACATCCCAAAGGACACTGTAAACCTTCACACGAACTCTGGCTGCCTGTGTCCACCGCTCAGCGCCAATGAAGAGTACATCATTATGGGCTACGAAGACGAGGAGCGCTCCAGGTAACTCTTTCTGCATTACTCTTGGAGCATATTTGTTGTTGTTTGTTTCCTTGCCCGTAAAGCTGTACATCAGAGCCACCAGGAAAGGAAAACTTGGTGGGACTCTCTGTACGGCTCCTTAATGGTATTAAGGGGGGACGAGGCTCTCTGCAGACACAGAGGTCTCAGTCTTGCATGCGTTGGGTTGTACAGCTTGTGCATGCCGGTGGATGGAGTAACTGGTTGTCTCCATTGAGTAGGTTACTCTTGGTGGAAGGCTCCATAGCTGAGAAATGGAAGGATCGTCTTGGTAAAAAAGTAAAGGTAAGAAAATACCTCGCCAAAAATCAAATGCTGCAGATACCACGAAACAGCTACCTAATGTTTTCAAAATAACCGAAGTAAATACACGTGCTGAGCCCAGTTAATTCATAGTAAGTATCAAAAATTAACTTGCGGTTTTATTTGCCATATTACTTAGAAATGCATGGTGAATAAACTAAAGGGATGCCTTGAATTTCCCCGGAGTACACCAGCGTAGCAGCAATCAAAACCTCCATCTCAAAAGAGCAAACAGTAGGAGTGTTTTAACTCCGCAGGCAAACCGTGCATTCTGCAACACGCACCTACTTAATTGGGATTGTGGTACTAATTAAAAAGGGGGCTTTACAAATGTTTTCCAGACTAAGTCAGATTTGTACTTTTTGGATTTAATGTTCTTTAAATGCAGCTCTCTTACCCAATTGTGTAGATTAGCGACTATTTTAAACTCACCTTTCTGGCTTAGGTGAGGGAGGTACGTGGTAAGGAAGTTATGTCACAGCAAACTGGAAGCAAGGAGCTCAAATGCAAGCAATATATGAAATACATTCTAATGTTTTCTAATTTAAATGTATTCTAATGCCTCCCAAATTCTGGAAGGGTTGTCTTTTTGTGTTTTGATGCACCACAGAGTATCAGTGATTGCGACGTTCTTAGGAGTGTCGTTTTACCCAGGATATTCTTATTTTGACACAATTTCTCAGCCATTGATTTGACATAATGGTTGTGCCTGTGCAAATCAGTCTCCTCTCCCACTCAATGCTTTCTTCAAGAGCATTAATGGTGACTGGCAGGAAAATACACTCCTGATTACAAATGCGAGATTTTCTGTGCACATTTGTCACATCCACAGAGATTACATGAGTGAAAAGATATGGGGATTTTGTCCCAAGCTGTTCTTTGATTTGGCAGAGCCTTATGAAATCCAGTGCCGCAGAGCAAATACCGCGTTACCGCTGTGGGCTGACTTCTGCTTGGTTCCAGCTCTTGCGTGGCAGTGTCATTTGTTGGGGTTTTTTTTGGAACTCGCTTATTTTCTTTCTTACTTCCGTGTATCAGACACAGGTTTCAATGCAGTTCAGTTGCTTTTCTATCAAGTGTTGGTTTTGATATGCAGAATATTTTGCGGTAGTTTTAGAGTATCATTCTACCGTGACATATAAAAGTGTGCAGAAGCTGGTGAGAAGGTTGTCCGTGGTCAGAGAAGGCACGATCATCCCCAGAGCTTTACTAGAAAGTGGGTCCCAAAACTGGCTTAAAATAACACTTCTGCTCCGGTTTGCCCTCCCGTTGTGTTCTCACATGCTTCACCTGCTCTTTTTCTCCTTTTCCCCCACCCTGTGCTCCCACCCACCCACCATCAGCATCCTCCCAGTATGCGGTGCCTGGGGCTGCTGGGGACCGCTCCACGTCACCTCCTGCTTCTCATTGCAATCTCAGTTTCCCAAAGCATCAGCAGTTGTACCAACGCTATTTATTACATCTTTGTACTGTGCTTGCTGTTACCTGGAAGAGTAAAAATAAGTAAATAATTTTTGTAAAAAAAATCATTAAAATAACTTGACTTTAATCCTTTCATCCTGCTTCCCCCCAAGACTGCACGGATAGCTTCTTTTACATTTTATTATTTAGAAGGTGAGACCCTTTTCTGCTGAAGTCATTATGCCTTGTATCAATCAGCCCCTTCATTCACAGAGACTGCGGGAAAGCCAGGAAATGGTTTCTCTGTTCAGAGCGACTTCACCGATAACCTCGCATTCCACCATGTGAACCCAGCGCAGGGTAACGTGGTGGAAACAGCGGCGGCTGCTAGTTACCTATTGATTTATTTTGCTGCCGTTTGTAAACACATGCAGTTTTTCGACGTCTGACTTAATTTCTTCTTCTGTAACCTCTTTTGTAATTCCTTTGCCTTTCCAAATGCAGCGCTGGGATCAGAAACTCCGCCACCTCGGGAAGGGGAAGGGAGAGCCCGGACCCAGCGACGCGGCTCCGAAGCCCGGCAGACCCAGCAGTGCCCGGCAAGCGCGTAGTTAGATGTGGGATGCCGTACAGTGACATGCGGCGGACTATCTACCAAGACTTCATTGTTGGAGCAGCAAAGGAGAAATTGCACTATTGCACGTTATATTCTATTGTTTACTACAAAATAATGTGTTAGCTTTTATTAGTTTTTATTCTCCCTCTTGTTTTCTGCCTTTGGTTTTTTCTCAGATGTGTGCAAGCTCTGGAAATATATTTTATTTTTTCTCTTTTACTAAGATCTGTAGAAAACTGCCTTTATGAGATGGGGAAAGATAAGGACATGCTGAATTTACCATTTTATCTCCTGAGTCGTCGTAGGGAGAAAATTCTGACGCAGGCAGGAACGAGAGCTGTCAAAACCATCACTTACAGTCATGACTCACGCTGGCTTCCCCCTTCCTTTCTTGGTCACTGCTTGCTGAAATTTGTTCTCTCGGGGGGAGGTTGTTGAGCTGATTTAAGTGCTTAATTTTTTTATTCTCAAATATATAAAGAAATGATATTAAGAGAACATCAGTCCTTTTTAAAAGTTTTCTTAGCTCATAAATAAAATGGGGGGGTCACAGTAAGTCTAACTTAAAATATTTCCTGGGACAAACGCGGTGTGCTTGTACACGTGGGACCGGGGTTTTCCAGTGCTCTGGACGTTGCAGGAAAGGTTGTATGGCCCTGTTACTGCAGGGCATAATTTATAATACACTTCTCTTATAATGGCAGGTTTTTTCCCCCTTTTCTTTCATCTGCTGAGTTGTAGGAGTAGACTGACTTCCCAGGCCTGCTTCTCAGTACAGGTCTGCACTTTATCCTTTTGATTTTGTGGTGTTATTCTTAAATCTGTGCCTACATAAACAAGTGTTCAACGCTCAGTAAAATATGTCCAATAAAAGAGTTGTAGTTGTCAACACAGACCTTATCTGACTTTTGAACCAACATCGTATTTTTATATTACTGTTCAAAATATAAAAAGTGAAAAAAACCTTTATTTTTGTGCTTTTATAGAATTCTTTGCAGATAGTGCCAACGTTTGAAATTATCGCTGTGTTCTTCTGTTCTCTCGTGTTCAAAAGAAATTAAAACAACGTAAACACGGTAACAGTCCTCTTTGCTGTAACATACAGCGGGGAGCCTGCTCTACTGAAGATACAGAGATCTGCTGCGTTCTCCGCTGTCGGTGTTGTCTTCAGTGCATTAGGGCTGCCGTTTGTTATTATTTCACCACCACCAAAGCTATTCCCGTTTGAGAACATGGCTCTGGTGCTTCTGTTCTCATCTGCTCTTGTCACCTGGTTCCTGTGTTTTCCAGCCACACTACCAGCGAGCAGGTCTCTGCCTATGGGGGGGTCACAGTAGGTATGGCAAGGTGAAGATCACCACTGAAGCTGCAAGTCCTACAAAGCCTGTTGTCAATCACATGTAATAATTGGGCTTCGGACTTTGATTTTTTTTTTGTTAAGGAATCCCTGATTGGCAGACAGTTAATGTGAGAAGGAAAATTTGTTGCACAAAAGCCAAGAAAACCGGACTTCTGACTGATCTTGCAGCTGTCCTCCTATCCCCACCCTCAGAGCTTTCTGAAGAACACGAAGAAGTTTGTAGTTTTACACCTTGCTTAATTAGGTCTCAGTTCTAGCCTCACCTAACCTCGCATGTAATTTAGAATTAGAGTTTATGATGTGAAAGTGCTTTTTTTTGGTCTTCCGCAAGTTGTATTGAGCTTTGCCTTGTGCTTCCCCCTTGCTGTGACCCCAGTCCTGCACTCAAAGCAGGTCAGTGTCTGCTAACAGGTAGTGTTTTACTCAGTTAAATGGTTTGTAATGGTCCTCCTTTCAATCCAGATACTCTTCCTTCAGCTTTTAATCCCCCTAGCTAGAGTCAAATGAAAAATAATGTTCTCTGGGGACAACAAAAAGGATAGAGATCTATTTCATTAATTAATGAGAACCAGTTTCTGATCATCTTCAAGTCCTTAATGTTTTATTTGTGAGGCTGAAACTCATGCCCATTCTTCATGTGATCAACAAGCTGATGACCAGAAAGTGAGGGAGCTGGTTTTGGTGTCATTAACCACTCCTGGCTTGCATTTCTAGTGAGCAGAGGAGGCTGTGGTGGCTTCTTCTGAAGGAGAGCAGAGGAGCTAGTGGTGGATTTGCTCTCCTCTGCACCTTGTCAGCCAGGAGGATTGGTTATCCATCTCTCTTCCCTCAGCTAAGGGAGCAGTTGAAGAGGTATGGGGGGAGCTTGTTGAGATGTGCTCACCTCTGAGAGCAAGGTCTTGGCAGCAGTCACCCAAGAGCATGCTTGGATGGCTGAGCAGTAATGCTGGTGGGTGAGGATTGTTGTGGTCTGGCTGGGGCTGTTAAATGCAGGGGGTTCCCATACAGCACGTGCTGGTGTATGGGAATCTGTGTGAACCAATGTGCATTGAGCTATTCCCTTTAGCTCTCTGGGTCTGAGTTTGATCCTCAGAATACGCCTGCTGGAGGAGTGTAGCCTGGGGGCAAACATGCTTCTGCTCCCTGCAGTGATGGCAGCATCTGACCTTGGGTGCCACCGGAGATGCGCAGCAGCTGTTTATTTGGTATCCTGCACTGTTCAGCGTGGCGTCAGTAAGTGACCCTGCGGTCTGTGCTGGGCTCCCCTTCTCGCCCTGTGGCCTGGCTCTGTCACTTGCTTCAGGAGAAGAAGACCCTGGATGGCCGCAGAGCGTGGGCTGCACCAAAGCTTGTACGGGCTTTGGTGGTGCATCCCTTTCAAACGGCCCCCCACGTGCTGGAGGGAAAGCTGGTTTCCCTCTGTTTCCCAAGCTCCTCTATAGCAGCACGAAGACGGTATGTAGCTTCTGATCTCCCCTTTTTATCTGCAGTGAAACTACTCAAGGGTCGTGCCGGATCTACTACAGCAACCTTTGCAGCTATGGAGAGAGTGCTCTGTAATCATGAAGAGTATTTACCGGTTTCACCTGCAAACGCAAAGGCTCTCTTTTTTCAGAGCTAGTTTGTTTGGAGGCAGCGCTGAAATCCTTCGGAAGGAGCGCAAACAGGACGCTGTGTGACAGCCAGCTCAGGAACTGTGTACAGCGTGGTTGTTTTACCGGGTGATGCGCAGACCTACGTGTGCACACGTGATCGAGTGTCGTGGGATGTATGGAAGGATTGATTAAAACCATCCCTTTCCCACGTCTGGCTTATATTAGTCCAGAGAGAAAATACGCAGCCTAAACCCTCTGCAGCTAATTAGGCTGACGCTGCTTACTGGAAGGCACCCTTTCCCCGCGCCGCTCGGCCGAGGAGGCGGCAGCAATAACCACCACAGCTGCGTAGTCACGAGCAACGTCTCCAGCTTCTGGCAGGGCTTGGCTCGTGGTCTTAATAAATCTGCTCTGGACATATTAGCATGTAAATAACAGAGCTTAATGTCAGCCCGGGTGAAATTTATTATTTTGGTGCATAATTCCTGCCGTTAAAGCCGGTAATATGGAGAGTCTCTATGGTGAGAAGGACTTTCACATTCACGCTAAGGAGAGCAGCACAGCTGAGCTGAGCAGGGCTGCAGGGAGAGCCAGTGCTGGCCGCAGCCGGCAGCCGCAGGGCCTCCTGCTTTCAGGAAGCCTTTGTTCGGGGGAAATGCAGCATCAGGATCCTTGGGAGGGGCGGGGGTGGGGGGCAAGTGGAAGATGTCGGAGTTTTTAAAGGGAGGATAACACACCAGGCCGTAGAATAGGACTCCACTGGAATCAGGTCTGGGTATTTTTTTCTTTTTATAAGATTTCAGTGTATTCAGCCTGAGAAAAGCATCAGCCAAGTGTAATATCGATGACAGGGTGAAATATGCCTGCTCTGAGTTACACCCTGGGTGAAGCCGGTGTCTGCTGGGAAGAGGTAGGCTGCGAGGGTCCCCAGCTTTGGGGGGCCGTCCGTGCCATTTTCTGGTTCCCCTGCACATTGCTGCTATTCCATAGGATGCCAAAATCCATCCCTTTAAGAGCTTGTATATTATAAATTGGGCAGGTTAAGTCAATGAGATAGTAAGAAAGAATGAATAACTGAATGTTGTTTGCTGGGGAAGTAATCCAGCTGGGGACGCTTAAATCCAGCTGTGCAGGAGAGGCTTATGGGCTACTATTGCTTCCCTTCACAGCGCTCGGTCCTGCGAAGGGCAGGTTTAGGAGTCACTCTACTGTCCTTCGTGGGGAGGTGGATTTTTCATTCCCTCCGTAGGACGGTACAGGTTATTGGATTATTATTCACTTTGGACAGTGGTGTTGGAGCATGGGTAGGGGCAGACTTTGATGATTGCCGTCTTGCTGCTCGTGAACCACGGGCAGCATTTTCTTTGCACCGATGTGCTTTGCAAGCGCTCGGCAGTAAAATCAATTATCAGAGGAAGGAAACCAAAAATGTAACTGTCCCCACAACGCAGTTGCCCTTTCCTGAGGATAAACAGCAGAGCCCTGCGCAGAGGATGCATTCCTGAATGGTCACCGCACCACAGTATTAATGAGGATGACACCAAAAAGCGACGTGTCCAGAAAGCTGTCTGTAACTGTGTCATCTGCAGTATCACCGACCAGGCACTGCTAGCTCTGAGATAGCCAGCAAAACTGCTTGGGCTTGATCCTCTTTGTCAAAACCTTCTTGTTCTCTGTCTTTTTTTTGGGGGGAAAAATACCCCACAACTTTGTTCTCCATAGGGTTCTTGGGAGAGCTATGTTTGCCCACCACTCTGACCTGTCACCCGAGGGATTGCAACAACTCTCCCCTGAGCACTGGGTTAATTAGTGCCTGGTGCTTCCCAACGGCTGGAGAGCGTCAGCCTGTGCTCCAGACCTGGAGCTGCCTTGCAGGAGGCTTCTCAGACACGCAGCAAACCTCGGTTTTCAGCTGGGCCTGGAGAAACATGTGCAGATCCAGAATTAGCTCAGCCACGTTAGGAGCAGTAGTTGTTTTGATGGGCAGTTTCTCTACGGTTGTGAAACGGGGCAGATGAGGATGTAGGAAATCCTGGAGGCTGAATTACTCCCTCAGTAATTCCCTGCGAACGATCCCGCATTCTGCAGTGAAACCCCGGTGGGGAGACCCCACATCGGTGGAGTGAGCTGCTGTTGCGACCCTCGGCTGGGCATGGAAAACCAGGTAGCTGCTTCAATCACAGAGCAGCTCTAGATGCCTATACAAAGCCTAAATAAACCTTGTCACGCAGGAGAGATTATTGGCTTAGAAGTAATCCCGTGCTTGCAGATACGGTGCTTTGGGCCAGCCGGCTGCTGTCTCACCCGCTGCAGGGCTTGAAAGCTTTAATGAGTGATAACGAAGGGAGATGGTGGGGGGGAGTGATGGAAAAGGGGTGTGAGGATGAAGGCAGCAGAAAGCACTTGTGACTCTGCTCTAGTGCACCTTCCCCATGCGATGCTCTGTGGAGGAGCGATGCACCTCGTTCTCTGTTTCTGGGGCCGGGTGGACACCTGCAAGTCCATGTGCTCACAAGCATAAACGAGCAACCCTCCACATCTGATCCTCCAACTGTGTGCAGTTCTGGAGGGCTGGGTTTAGCTTTTGGACTGTAACACAAGGACGATAGTTTCTCATGGAAGATAAATCTGTTCATTCCTGTGAGTACTTGTGGTGGTGAGAGTGCCAGCAAAATGCTGTGCAACAGCTTCTGGAGGTGCTGAGTAGATATAAAAAAAAAAATAAAAAAAAAAATCAGGATCCCACAGCTGAAATATCCTATCACTGTATAACCGAAGGGAGCAGCATCACAGGTCAATAGTGGGACTGAACACAAGTGCCATCAATAACTTTAATTTTATGACTTCCTAAATGTGGAATGCTTGATGTAGCAAACCTGACCTCCTGCAATTTGTATGGCAGTTATCTAGGGTTTGAAATGGGTGACCTGAGGAGATTTTGACTGCATAATCCTATATGGTCCCTGTGGCACGGGATAACCAGGCCCTCGGTCTGTGCTCCAGTCTCCATTGACACATGGACTTCCCAGACAGGCTCCCAGTCCCTCCGCTCCCCCTTGCCAGTGTTGTTTTCCTGCTCCCCGAGCTCTGTGGAGCCTCCACCCTGGTGGCCTTGCTCTGACATCCCAACTGATGTTTCCTGAGAGCTCCCTTTGCGATACAGGCTTCCCTCCTGTTCGCCGCTGGACGAGGGTCTCGCTTTCCCCCTTGCAGCTCTTCCTTTCTGCTTTCTCATGGCTTTCTGCCCTGCTCTCCCCTGCCAGTTTCCTGGCTGCTTATCTCCCTTCTTCCGCTCATTGTCCCCGCTCCTGCGGCTGGAGCCGAGCCTCCCGCTGCCGGCTGCTGGGTACCAGGGACGTTTGCTTCCTCCCATCGCCTCCTGTCCCCTTTCAAGGTGGCCTGTGGGTATCAGTTACAGGGAAAGTTGCCTGATCTTTGGAGAATTTAAACTGAAGTACCCAAGAGCTCTTGGGACGTTGTTGATCCTGCGGCAGCTCTCAGAATTTAATGTCAGATTTCTCCCCCCACCCCAGATTGCCAAGAAATGGAAGTGCTGGAGGTGCTGAGAGAGAGAGGACTGGCTTCTCCTCGCCTGCGTGGGTGGATGAAGTGTTCTTCCCTAGCTTTGTCCCTGGAAATGACTGCATCTGAAACCAGAGCAAAACAAAACAACCCCAGCCCCCAAACCGCTGATATTTCATGTTTTAAGCAGTGCAACTAGCCAGTTGCTAAACATTTCAGCTCAGGGCGTACGGCTTGGCAATGGAGAGCTGGATGTTATTAGGAGAAGTCGTGGGCAGCCTTAAATACCGCGGCGTGAGAAGCCCCTCATCTGACCTCTAAGTACTGAGTAGCCCATTGCCCAGCACGGCCAGTTTCTCCTTGAGTGCAAAACACAGCACAGGATGTTCTTAATGTACTACTTAAGGGGAGAAAAATAAAAAAAGAAAAAGTTAGCATTTGCCAGTTGAATTTCAGTCCGTGCTTTCAGCACGTTCATTCTTGTTTAACGTCATCGTGCATCTGCAGCTGTCAGGAAGGCTGGCTCTGGGCAGGGCTGGAGAGGCTCTTCAGGCTACAAGGTTTGCTGCAAAGAGGTTCCTGTCCGTCCAGCATGTGGCTGCTGTGACAGCCAGTTGGTATCAACTAGATACCAAAATATTCTCATGTGTTCCAGGTATTTCTGGGAGTGATTTGGAAAGCCAAGAAGTGCAGTTTTATCTTAAATGGCCCTGAAGATCAGCCAGGCTTTTGATCCTTCCCCTACTTAAAATCACATAGTAAATGGGAAGCAAATGCTGATGCCCACATTCCTGCCATCATTATCCTGAAAACAGGTTAATTCAAAGGGGTTTAATCCTTGAATTTTCATGCTGAATCCCTGGTAACCCTCTCTTATCCATTGTAAAGTCTCTGTTAATTCCCAGAAGACTGACTCCCTTCAGCTAAAATTCTTTTCTGCTTTTGATGTCCTTCCCCATGATTTGCATCTCCATCTTTTTGAGAATTTAGATGCCTCTGGAGCTTGATTTACATTTGCAACTAAGGCTTTGTGAGGGCTCCCGGGGAATATGCATGATGAACCCAATGGTGAATAGGTTTCGCAGGGCTTTACTGTACCAACCCGTGTGCTTGGAGGTAGGAGCTTTCTCACCGTTCCCTGTCCCTCTGGGACCAGCCAGATGTTTGGCTGCAGGAGAGTTCATTTGTCTTCCTCGGGCACTGCTTGTCAGAGAGGGGGAAGCTTCTCCAGTGCTCTGTGAATGGGATGAATAGAAATAATGGGAATTCTCTGAGCATCAGCTACACGAGACCGATAGGGATCCTGTGTGCTTTCAGGAATTTAGTTTACAAGAAGTAAAGGCTGGACTTTGCCCATCTGCTTGGGCGCATCTGTAAATCACCCTCTACTAGAAACGAAACCCGCCTTCCCCTACTGCGGCGTGATACTGGGTCCTGTGGTAATCTGTATAATCAGCAATTAACTTGGAATCCAGGAGTTCTTCAAAAAATCAAACTCAATACGCACTCTAAAGTCTATCTGAAGCTTTTTTTCTGCTCTTGTTGGCTGATGTGAAGATATCAGAAATTCAGTGTGGGCTTTTAAGGGTTGCAGTCTCAGCAAGGAAGGAGTTAACCTTTTCTGCCTAGGAGCAAGGAAATTCTTAGTTTTAGTGCAGACATTTTTGCAGAGTTAGAGGGTTGGATCAGCCATGGGGAATTAATTCATACCCTCCACACACTAAAAGGATACACATCGTTACTAACAAACTTGCCAAAGATGGTTTCCAAAGGCGCCAGGAGACATCTCTCTGCATTCAGCTGGATTTCAGAGTATTTTGTTCCTGGAAGGTTGAGAGGAAAAGGTAAATGTCAGAGTATTTCTTTCCTTGCCAGCATGGTCATGTAAAACCTATTTAACAAACATCTTTCCCCTCCGCTGCTCTCAGCCAGTGCTCCCTCCCCAACCGAAGATCTCATTCAGTCCCTCAGGGCTGGCTTAATGTATCATCCACCAAAGAGTTTCTGGTGACCTTGCAGACTCTGAAAGACCATTTTCTCCCTCTTTTTTTGCCATCTCTTTCGCCACCAGTACTTCATGTCTGTCCCCTTAGCTTGCATGTGCTCTGCTACGTTTTTTGGTAATACATCTTCCATATTGCACCTCTTGTCCGCTCCTGGGCATTTCCCTCTGTGGTTATTCCCAGGACACAGAGGAATCCTCCTCTGCCCATGCAGATGTGAGCCACAGCTGGTTCTCTGCTCTGGTCACAGCTGCGTCATGACCATTCAGAGCCCCGGGAGTAATACCCACCAGCACAGCCGGTTCCCGGGGTGCGTCAGGAAGCCAGGGTGACACGGTGAGGAAGGGAGGGAAGACCAACAAGTGCTAGTAAAGCTGGGAACCAGAAATATAGCCCCACGTGTGCTGTGTGACATCCTGTCTTTCCAAGGCTGTTCAGCCCAGTAAATATTGCGCTGAACGGAGCTGGGAGCAAAAGTGGCAGGGAGGCAGGAGCGGGCATGTACGCGGACTGGGAAAATCAGCTGTGGCCAGAGGGAACAGCCTGGCAGCAAGCCCTCTATCCCAGAAGAGCTGAAGTGCATAATGCCTTCCCCTTTAGCTGGGCTAAGGGTTTTGTGGGTGTTGCCATTAAGAAGATGGAAAAATATTTCCTTTCACTTTTCTGATTAGGAAAAAAAAATAATAATCATCCCACAATGTGCATTTTGCAGGGTCATCAAAGGAATTATCCCATGGTGCATCAGGTCCTATAGATGAGGTCATCATTGCTGCTGTTTTCCTAATCCTCTTAAACTAGTTAATTTAAAATATTTTTACCTCCTAGATGTTTCGAAATCTCTTTCTCTTCCAATATCTGAGACACGCAGGTTATGCCGATAAGATAATCAGTTCTTCTAGTATCACTATCCACAGATATCTTCAAATATCACATTGTCACTTATGGAAAAGGAATGTACTTTCTGTAGGAAGTGAAACGTGTGCCATTGTCAAGGACAGGCTCTTACCAGCCATCGTGGCGTCTGATTCAGCAAAATGCCGGAGGTCCTCTTGGGTCTGCTGGCAGGCTTGCAGCAGGCTTTCCGTGCTGGTGTATGCTGTTGACTCTGATGGATGTTTTACATCCAATTCCTGTCGGATAATGTTTGGGGTTTTTTTTTTTGTTTTTTTTTTTTTTCCTATTTGCATTCTGCTTTTAAAAGTAGCCACCTAGTATCTAGTCAAATGATCTCCTTTGATGGCACTTTATAAAACCCTTTTGAATGTCTGTTACGCTTTTTTAGGGCATTTTGCTGAACCATCTGAGAGCAGGAAACAGCCCAGGAAAGCTGCTGATCCTACAGCAAGACCTACCCCGTGTTCAGCTCTTTTGGAAGAGAAGCCTGATTTCCATCTGATGTCAGTGTTTGATGACTTCCACATGCCCCGTATTTTAAACAACTTAATCTGATCATATTCTGAGAGTGTTTGTTTGGACTGTGACTGACTCTGAAACTGTTTCGTATCAGGAGCTGTTAGATATGCTTTGGTGGTGTGTGGAAGATGGGTATGTGACACTTCCACCTACAAACTCAACTGATGCAGAGTCATTTCACCCTGTTGTAAATTACACTGTTTAGGTTAATCTCCCCTTAAATCCCATACTTTTGATGATAGACTTGAGCTTTTTACAAACAAATTTTATGTAAAGCTTTGAAAAAACATCTTCTGCAATCACCTGAGGAATATACTCTGAATCACTCAGTAAAATAAATGTGTTTGATTGCCTAAGTACATTAGCCATGGAGCTTTGAGAGCCAACTATATTTTTCAGATGAAGAGTACATTAATTTTGGAATATATGCTTTTTTTTTTTTTGTGGAAATAGAAGAAAATAGTGATGTGGCTTGAAATGCTGTAGTGCAATCTGAAACTGGAGGAAGGAATTATAAGCTAATATATTATTCCAGGGATGCATGAAACTCCAGCAAACACAAATTCACACCTGTAAGGGAAGTTTGACTTTTGCCAACCTGTTACTTTAATTGGTGTTGTCTTTTTTTAAAAAAAAAAAGAAAATCTCAGAAGGGAAATATTTCTTCTTCACCACCTGTAACAAAAAGTGAGTTTCAGCACTGAAGCAGGTCTGAAAGCAGCCATGGCACTGCTGCCTGTCAGGTGTGTTCTGCAAGGACTTTCAGTGTATAGCACAGCTCTCCTGGGCTTCAAGCCACACACAAGCTAAGGGCTGGGGGACTACAGGAGGCTGGGGAGGGGGTGGGCACGTATCTCGGGGCAGAATCACCTAGGGTAAGCTATGGCATGCGGTGAGATAAATGGCAGCCAGCGCCAGGTGGGGTAAAAACTCAGCGCTGAAGCATAATAAAGCAGGGATTTGTTATGTTGGTGTCTCGGTGTATCTTGTTCCTTTCCAGGAAGGCAAACAGTAAGTCAACGTAATAAACGCTGGCACCACAGCCAGCCCTCGCTACCTCAGACTTTGCTTAGGATCTGCAAGGACTGTTGCCAGAAAGTCTAATACCCTCAATAAACCGTGCAGGAATTTCCTCCGTATCGCTGCGACGTGGAGCTCTGCCCGCGCTGCAGGAGAGCGCTAGCAGGGGTCCAAGGAGCACTGATGGTTCCACAGGAATGAAGGAGGAGCATGAGCACGGCTGCTGCTGGGTGAAGGGGGAAATGACCTCCATATTTCCAGATTATTTCACTACAAACCGTTTGTCTTTCTACAGCATTCAGGTGCTACATCAATAGAGAGAAAAATTTAATTTAGGAAACCTCTTACTGGTCTTGCAGTGGATGCCACACAACATCCCATAGTACCAGGCGTGGTTAAAGAGAAATCTCCAGCCTCAAAGACTTTGCAGTCTAATACCAACGACATTCCAACTTTAGTTGTAGTAGTCGTAGTTTTATGGGACAGCTCAAACAAGCGTGTGGTAACCTATCGTGTTGAAATGAGTAAGCTAGTTTAGACTGTTTTAAATAGCAGATCTTAATGAATTCTAGTTGAGCTTTTGACTGGTGTATCCAGCTGATGGCGAGGTGAGGCTTGTCCTGAGCAATGAACACAGACAGAGCTGGATCTAAAGGAGGACACAGTGATTAGTGGGACCCCACAATAGTCCTTAAAAATACCTGAAGTATCCTTTTCTTGGAGTTGACTCTGTAGTGGGAAGACACGGTCCCAAGTTCCACATTATGTTTCTTGGGGATTTTTATAGATCAGTACTGCAGGCAAGATACATTTTTATGCCATTCCTGTGGTTTGTGTATGTAAGTGCACATTAAACCGGACACAAGTAAAATGAATTTGGAAATGGAGCTCCTGACTGACTAGGCTCTATGTCTTAAACCTTGCTCTCTAATATGTTATTCTAATGCTTCGAACTCTCCCTTCCTCTGTTATTTCTTTAAAACGGTGCCTGTGTGTGAGAAGAGGTGGTGCTGCTCCTACAAGCAAACACACAAAGAAATTCATAGAAGTACCTGGTAAGCATCCTCATCTCTGGCTGCCTTGGAGGTGCAACTGAAGTTTGAGCTCCTGTTCCAGCCAGGTCCTTTTCTTTCCCATTATTTCATTTTTAAGAAAGAGAATAAATGATTAAAAAAAAATATATTTCTCTGGTTGTTTTCTATTTTTAGTTTATTTAGTCCTATCTGTATGGCACCCCCGATCCTTCCTGCTAAGCTATTTCCATCTCGCAGGCTTCCTGCGCACGGCCCTTGGGCAGTCAATGCTAACCAAAGCAAAGCAGACACCTAAAACCCTTAAGCTACACAAACTTAGTTGGAGGCTGCCTGCTCCTTCTCCCAAGGATAGCAAAGTTAGGAAAAATCCCTTCATAACTCTGCAGGCAGCAAGATGCAGGGAAAACTGAGCTTGTGAACCAACAAACAGACACACAGCATCTTTGCAAATCTTCTGGGGAGAAACCAAGCGGTTATTCCGATAACAATGGCTGGCACCGGGACTGGAAAATCACTTGCTGGAGAGTTAAACTGTGTCCTTGCCTCGTGCGGCATGAACCGGTGCCTCGGCTCAGGCATCACATCTCTGACTGCCTGCTTATCCGAGGCAGAACGCTAGCAGGGGTGCGAACGCGCCTGGCGCCTTCGCCATTGCCGTGCCAGGTATTAAGGATATGTGTTAAATCAATACGTATGCGGTATTGCTTACCTGGGTACGTGAAAAGGTTATTACATTCCCACACGACGTGTTACGGGCGGGTAAACTCCTTGTACGTTACCCACGAGTACAGCGGTTCATTTCATAGCTAAAAGGTTGGATAAATTGAAACGCTAAAAAAAAAAATAAAATCTTTTCTTGATACAAGAGTCACTGTTTGGCCTCCTTTAAGTTTGTTGGAGGCTGAGCAGAATGAAAGCAAATACAAAGTTGGAGTAACAGGAATCAAGCTCTAAGCTATAATACATGCAGTTTATACACACATGGAAAGTTTGCAGTGCTTGCAGGTGAAGAGTTTCTGTTTCCAGTGGAAAAGTTAACACATATTAGCTCAATGCCACTTTAAGTAAAGATGGGAGATGTAAGGCATTTCAAATATGGTATTTGGAAGTATAAAGCAGATGAACTCCAATGAAGACTATGTCTTCATTATGAAGACTGGATTTATCACGTAAAAAATGTGATCTTTGATGTATTTCTGTTGTAATGCTGTGGTATGACAAGAAATAGCTATCATAACGTGATCATGACTCCTAGCCTCAAAAGGAGCCAGTGGTGATTCAAAAGCCAGTAACACCACTTTAGAGGGCATCCAAAGTGAAAAACAGAAGCTGAAGCTAGCAGTATCTTTAGATATTAACGCCAGTTCATCAGCAATAGAGGTGCCTACATTAGAGAAAGCTGTGGGCTAACAAAGCTCCCTATAAAGAGGACTTTTTTTTTTTTGTACTGTTTTTAAATATTTACAACCATTTTTATGAAAATTTTGACCAAATAGAAGTATGTCCAAGCAGCAAAATTTTCACAAGCTATGATGAGCTATTGTCAGGGAAGATTGCCTCAAAATAAAGTATAATTGGATAATGAGAGAGCATTATATTGAAATGCCAGTAAATTGGATACTTTCTCTGGGTGGAGGTTAACTTTTTGGTTGGCAAAGTTAACGGATGTTCTCCCAGATGGACCGTACTGGCAGCCTGGAAATAGCTCTTTCAGACAGTGGCTTCTCAGGTGTCCGTTTGGGAGCCTCTGTCTTGAGCGCTATTTATTAATTAACGGTTTGCTTTACAAAGAAAGAAGTTTGCTTTTTAAGCTTACATGTGTTTTAAATACAAAGATACCACTTCGCTGACATATTCTGCCCATGAGATGCAGGATAGCTAAAGAGCTTCAGCTATCCACACACGGGGCTTTACCTTCAGCGTAGGCAGCGGTGGTCTGCGCTCCGTTCACAGAAGCCAGAGCAATAACAAGGTGGGAGGTTTTCCTGTACGCTGATATATTTAGTCACAGGAGGATGTGCCCTCGGAGGTGGCAGTCAGAGGCAGCTCTGCCCCCAGGGAAGCAGTTAGGCTGTAGCATCTTGAGCATGCTTTAAATCATCGGTTAAATGGCAAACTGTTTGGAATGGTGAGGAGTATTCAGTGTGGGAGGTGCTTCCGTACTCTGCAATGATAACAGGGCCACTGAAGTGCTATTTTTCAATATTTTCAGGCTGTCTCAACAACAAGCACGGAGGTTTTCTGGATGGGTGTTTTGCCTGGGGGTTTAGATGTCCCGCACGGTGCATTTCACCGTTTTGCAAACCTGCAAAGCAGAAGGATGTGGAAAACTCCTGCTCTAGATTTACATCCTGCACCTCAAGGCTTGTGCCCTACAATGCCTTACTGCTCGCACCATTCCCCAAGGAAGGGACAAGCCCCAGTGACCTTACCAGGGATATTTGCCTGTGTAGCGTTTTATGATGATAAGCAGCAAAATTGAGCTGTCTCATCAGTAACCCACAAACTCTTTGCACCATCTCCTGTGCCATAAAAATTCCGGCAAACCTAGATATTAAAAATAGGAATCTCCCTGAATGTAGGCTTTCTTTAAGTTACCTGTCTACATATGACAGCTTTAATATTCGCATCCCTTTCCACAGTGAGAGACAAACAATATGCCTGTCAATAATTCTTTAAGAAAACTTTAAGCTGTAATTACACCGAAAGTATCACAGCTAATTAAAGTGGTGCCTAAAGTGAAGGCAGGGCTGCAGCTGCCGGGAGCAGTGGAACGTTAAATGCTGCCAGCTGTGGCCCATTACTGAACCTCCCAGTAGCCAGGGGAAGACAAGGAGTCATTAAAGGAGCTTGGTAAAGTGTAGCTGGTACTGTGTGGTTGGGTTTTACCTGCTGCAGTGATGTGTGATTTATCACCTTACCTTGGAACGGAATATACTGGTTAGTGTCTGTTTGTTTGCTTTTTTGATGGTGTGTTTGGACCGTGTGCTTTAACAAGTTTAATCTGCAGTAAAGGTCTGTAGGAATGAGAATCCTCTGCTAGAGGAGTTGTAAATGTTTTATGAAGCTTGCAAATGTTGTTCCTGAAAGTCACACAGAAATAAATGCCAGTTCTAGCCTCGGAAGAAGGCAGCAGGTTTGGCTATGTAACTTCTGGATTTTTTGTTTGTTTGTTTCTTTTATTTTATTTCCTTCTGTAATTCTCACCTTCTGGTGAGAGCTGTGTTCAGTGTTGAACGGGCTGTGTATGAGCACTGGAGCCAGGCAACCTTCACAGGGTGAATTGAAGATTTTGCTCTAATTTCACGATGATGCTTATTTTTGTGGCCGTGTAGTTCTGAATGTGCTGAACTTGCACTTGGAAAATGGTACCTGTACCTTTCTGAGGCCAAATCTCTGCTTGGGGTAGGAGTCTGCGGGTTGGTAAAGCAGAAGTTCTGGTTGGAGCAGGAGATATTTTGTAGGAGATACAGATCTCCCTGATTACCCTTGACCTTGGAGCACTGAAGAGCAGTTTCCTTCTGGCTCTTTAAAAAATAGTTTCTTTTTCTGCACTTCTGCAAGTGCAAATACTGATTTTTTTTCTTTTTTTTTTTCAGTGAATTCCACACAAAACTGTTAAGACATAGGCTTAGCAACTTTCTAACCCGGCTCTGTGCTAGTGCTTGCCAACAAAATCACAGTGCGCTCTTGGTTTTAAGTTTGCCCTGATCACTAGGGTGTTTTATGTGTTGTTGGGACAGTGTGTCTTTGTTTTCAAACAGCTTTTGAGTGGAGATCTCAGGGATAATACAAAGTTTTCCAATAGGAATGAGTTGATGATAGAGACTTATGCTGGAGGTTTTAACGCAGGAGTTTAGTGATAGTGGAGTATTCCTGTGGAGATTTTCATGCGGGAATTTGTTGGTTGTGTAGTCTTATTGTAAGAGGAATGATGAGTTTTAAGGTGCAGGGTGGGAAGAAGGATACTAGGTTAGTGTGAATTGATGAGACCTGGACACTTTGTAAGAGACAGTTAGGCTCAGCATGAAGGGTGATGTTGAATTTGGCTGCATAGGGAAACTGATGGAGAAAGTTAATGCCAAGCAGGCCGAGGAGGACTATGCCTGACTGATGTGTTTCCCAGCATCTCAGATGGTTATAAGCTTGAACTTCAAAAAACTCAAGACAATGTGAAATAACTGTAGAAAAATCTGATCTTGAACTGTGCCTTCTGTTAAACAATAGCAAATTCTTTTCTCTCTCAAGGGAAAACTTTGGTAAAAGTGGATCAACAGGGATAGATAGTATTGAAATTGGTTAATTACTGTGAAGATTTATTATGGAAACTGATGGGCACCAACATCTCTAACATGGTTGGCATCCCACTGCCATAACTGGTACCAACACTGTACTCCAGAGGATGCAGCTTAAGGTTCTTTAAGACTCTCATTACTTGAGTGGGTTTCAGACCTGGGACTAAAGGAACTAAAGGCATACTGATAGCTCTTATTATAATCCTAGCTTTATGTATTACTGCTCTCTGTTTCATTTTGAAGTGGTACATTCTAGTGATATGACAAATACAGTGACAGCACTGTGGTAGAATATATTCGTTTGTTGGAAAAATAAAGTTGTGGATAAGGAGTCCTGCAAAAATTAACTTCAGATAACAATGATCTCTGGTTAAATTAGAAAACTTTTCTCTTAGCTCACAGTTATCTCTGTAAAGGAGAAAGAAAGTCATATAACCTCCTCAAAATTCAGAGCAGACTAGGTAATGGGAGGAAGTTAAGAATACCCTAGCTGTTTCATGGGAAAGTCTTGGCACCTCACTGAGAACTTTACATTCATCTGCTTAATATAAATCATCAGTAATAACATTCATTATCTAGTGAAAGTGAGGGACAACACAAGGTCTCTAATTTTGAATGAATGCTAGCTACTCAAAATTCATTAGCAGGATACATAATAGAAATACAACTTTTGAAACAAATTGAGTAATATATTGGTTAAGAATGCGTATAAACTATTTATTCTGTGTCGTAATCTCTGCAGAGGAGGAATAAACACATAAACCAGAAGTGCATCACTTTTTCCAAAGGCTTATGGGATGCTGCTTATCTTGCTTCTTTTAATTATATTTTGAAAAATTATTAGGGCCTTGACATAACTTGTGTAGAGACTCTCCCTGACTCAAAGTGGTTTTGAAAATAGGTCAGTCTTTGTGGCTGTAGCCCATCAGGTTGATGAGAGAGCATTTGTTAAGAAAACAAATCTACTTTTAGGCATACAGATTAAAAATATGCTAACTATGCATTCCCAAATGACCTCATTAAAAGTTCTGCCCTTTAGATACGAGGGGAGGGCTGTGGGTTATGCTACAAATTAAAGGCTCTAGTTTGGAGGCAAATTTCTCTTTCCCCCCCCCCCCCCCCCCCAAACTTTCAAGGAGAATGCCTAGCTTTGTGTTTCCTTCCACACATCTGAATGGTTGCCTGTTCCTACATGTGCGATTCATTCTCCAGAGAAGATGTCAGAGCTGTATTATTTGACTAACTCCACGGGAGTACAGCCAGATCATCTCGCTTGAGTCATCCGAACGGTAATATTTCATCCGGCAGACAGAGCTCTGGCGTGCGACTTCCAGTGCTTGAAAGAGGTAGAGAAAGGAGAAGAAAGACCTAAGTTGAACGCTTTCCACCTCGTTGGCCCTGCTGGCACTGTGTAGGAGAAGCGTTCTGGGAAGGTTTTCCCTGCTTTTGCTGTTTCTCATGGAAAAAAAGAAAGAAAGGTCACAACAGGGGTTTGTTCCAACATGGAAAGGAGGAATTTTTGTCATCTTGAAGAAATTCAGTGGCTAACAGAAGCATTTCCTATCAAGCTCTAGCATTGTGACATTACTGATGGGGACAGAGCAAACCACAAAATATCCTTTCTGAAGTGAATTATGAGTCCAGTAGCACAGATCAGTGTCTCGGAGCAACATTACAAAAATGTAGTTAAGTGTCGTCTTCCATTTGAAATTTTTAATTTTTTTTTTATTTTTTGTTGCTTTTGTTGTGACATTTGTGCTAGAAATTGGTTAACTTTTTTAAATTTTTACTTTCTTGGTTTTAACACAAGAACAGGAGTTGAATGGAAGCCAAGGATGTTTGAGCAGTCCCATGAATTGGGCAATTCCAAACCCCAAAATCTGCTCTTTCTTAATTCCCTTAATTCTTTCAAAATTAATGCGTATATATTCCCGCTGGCAGCTTGTCAACAGTGCAGAAAACCCACTCTTGAGTACCCAAGTAGGATGAATTTAGAAATTTGGACACACCTTGACACACAAAGCATCTTTTTTTCTTCCAATGTGTCCTACTAGGCAGGCTCAGGGAGCTATCTGAAATGGTAGTTCTTAATACTTTTGTGCTTAATTATCCTTTTAATTAACTTAGTAAGAGTGTTTAGGTGATGGTGTCCAAAGAGAGATGCAGGGACATGAGAAGATCTAGGATGATTCCGGCTTGCTTACCTGCAGGAGGTGGGGTACGTAAAGGGATTAAGTGCCAGCACTTAGTTCATCTTCCAAGGGGTTGGAACCTGCAAGAAGCCAAGTGCCACCCATATTTTGGCTTTTTCTCACTCTCAGACACATAATAGCTCAATTGGCTGCTGCAGTCGTACCACAGCTGAGCAGATGCAGAATTACAGTGCAGAAACCTAACATGGACACGAACTTTTGACTAACCAGGACAATAGGGTTTTGTGAATTTCTTTCTGGAAGAAGAGGCCACTTGCTTGTTGTAACACCTCCACCAGAAGTGGTTCAGTTCTGCAAATGCAGCTGCAGCAGCTGCTTTGAGGCGCTGGTGCCGGTGGTCTGCGGTCCGTGGACCATTGGCACGACAATCTACACCAGCTCTGTCCCCTCTGTCAGTGCAAACCTATTGGGAGCCCTTAATCTGCAGGTGTTGGACACCATGGGAAGGCTTTTACTAGGGGTGGCATGTTCAGTTGTGATGGTGTGTATTTTCAGCATTCAAAAACATTCTGCACCATGTCATGTGGAGTCCAATAACCTTGTGTAGAGTTTTACCTCTTCAAGATCTGACCTAGCAGGTGATGGCGATGCAGCGGTTTGCAAGAAAGTAATCCTCTGTAAAACTTTCTTCTATAGGTTTTTTTTTTTGGGAACTCCTACCAATGTCTGAAACTACAAGAAATGTAGAATAGTTCAGATTTAAAGGGACCACTGGAAGTCATCTAAGCCCTGTTAGATCAGGCTGCCCAGGAGCTTGTCCACTGGAGTTTTGCACATGTCCAAGGATGGGGATTTCGCAATCTGCTCCAGGGTTTGACCACGCTTGTAGTGAAAATACTTTTCCTTACATCTGTTGTATATGTTATTGTCTGTGGTCTTCTAAGGCCTGCCAAAGGCTGTATCTCATCTTAATGCTGCGGTTTAACTGGATCTGTAACAAGGAGTGAATGTAAAATGTGTTTGTGAATTACTTTGTTTAACAAGCGAAGCTGAAAGAAATACTTTCTTCCAGGTCAAGACTTGCATGGAAAAAGTTTTTCTTGTGTTTCTGATGTTACTTGCAAACCTTGAAGCCCACCTTTGCACCCCAAAAGACAAAGCAAACATAAAACTGAATCGATCTTCTAAAGCAATGGGGTCCATCGCTGTGATTCGGTGTAAGCAATTACCTTCAATCCATGTGTGTACCTCCTCCTGCTTTATCCTAAAATACAGCCTGAGATAAGGGCATGAGGGCAAGAGCTGTTAGTGCAGCTTTATTGTGGGGTTCCCTTAGTGCTGAGAAATGACACGGAGGAGTCTGACACTGTGCAGATGCTGAAGATCTGCAGCTTTCCTTATTTATCCAGGCAAGAAAGTGGCATTTTTTTATATGACTGTTGTTTGGAATTCCAGCTATTTAAGTAGAGATAGAGCATACAATAGGCTCACTAATACTTTTAAGATAACTTTAATTTTGACGCAATTGTGCAGGCAAATAACAGGAACTAAAGAGGAAGGAGGGGAAATAAGTACTTGCAGTCCTAGACTTCCCTTCAGCATTTCCCAGATGAATTCTGTATCGGGCTGCTGGAACAGCTTTACCCTTGAAGCAGGGTACAGATACACACACACAAAAAAGAAATATGCTGAGCACTGGCTAGTCAGAAGTTTGCCTGAAATTTTTACTTCTAAAAATCTGCTGTTAGTTGTTGGTGTTCGGTTTTTATTTTGCTGGTTTGGGTTGGTTTTTTTTGCTGAAATTCTCTTATTAGTCTGGTAAAATTTTTGAAAGCTTGCAGTAACTCCCCCCTCTCTTCTAATCCTCAAATGCTAGTGATCTTGTTAGTCCTGGATATTGTTTCTTTTGCACGTGCTCTATTTTCCCCAGCCTTTCAAGTCAACAGAATTGGATAGATTACCCAAAACAAGAGTAGCGGTCTACTTGCTGACAAGTGCAGGGCTTACATGGATAACTTCTAGGGAAAGGCTAGATATATGTACTAATAGATACACATAACAGTGACCTGTAATCTGCCGGGTTGAGTGCATAAGCCTAAAAAAGGCTAAAATGACCAGGGGAGGTGGAGGTGGCAGGGTCTGTCACCAAGCGATACGCCAGCTAGGGTGCCCACAGCTACTTTGTGAGCATCGGTACTGTTAAATAACTTGATCTTTTTTTTTCTAATGCCTTTAAACGTGCCTTTTGTAAAAAGACTTCTGAGAACTTCCTAATGCTTCTGAAAGCCTCTTCAGAACTAAAATGTGAGCTTCGGGAGCTGCTTTTCCTTTGCCAATACAGTTAGCATTTCTTCGCACATCAGTCTCCCCCTAGCTTACTGGGGTTTAGGAAATCTCAAGCTCCTTTTAGAGGACAGGGCAACAGATTTTTTATTTGAGTTGTGAACTTAAATGAGGAAAGGCAGAACAGCTCAGGAAGCTCCCCTGGTAGCTTCTTAAATTTTCTAATTACTGCTTAGCCCATACAAACCTCGTTGCTAAAGTACAAATATTTTGAGGGTTAAAAGCTGGTAGTGGGAGATTAACTGCCTCTCCTTGGAACAAGTGTGTTATTAAATATGGTTCAGACCATGAAGATTTAATAATGCAGTTAAGGTGTCACAAAGATGATATGATTCCCATTTCAGTTCTGCAAGAAACACTCTCTAGGAGCGCTCTCAGTTCCCTGTTGAGTGCTGTGAGCAGATGGGGATGGTGTTTTATAGAGAGGAGGAGGAATAGTGCAGGGATGTCTTCTCCTCCAGGAGGCTGCCTTGCCATCTAACAAGGACCAGAGCAGTGTTTAGGCCAAACAGGAATTTACCTCTGCTGTTATCCCACTTGCCAGTGGGATTTAAAAATTTTATTCTAGCAGCTTTACAATTACAAAGGGCACACTTTTCTTTTCAGAGCCCAGGAAATTAGAAATTAACTGACTTTGATGTGCTGTCTGCAACCACCTCCTCTTGCTCCCAGCCTTCAGCTCTTGGCTAAAAGGGGACACTTTCAACCGTAGCTGAGTTTTTCTGCGAGAGTTGAATCATAGAGAGTATTCCCTTTTCTGTCCCACAGCATATCAATAAATTGTCTTGCTGATTTTTATTTCTAATATATTATGTAAGCACATGTAAGATATAATTAAAATACTTGCATTGCTTAGGGGCACTCTATGTGTAAGGAAATGTAATTGTAAATATTTAATGTAGGGATATAAAAACCAAATTCATGTTCTTCTAGCGCCATCTATCACGGAGCCTTTGTAGCTGCACATGACCGTGGTGCGTATTAGTTTTGGGGGAGTATTGGAACTTTTAGAAACACTTAGAAATTACTTCTTTGGGGGGGAAGGAAAGGTTTCCTAGCTCTTATTTTGCAGGGTGTTTGGTTATACCGCATCCATCTGCGTACACAGCAAGTCAGTGAGTTTGGTGAAGCTTATCAATGAAAGTCTGTGGAGACCAGACACAAGTTGGGCTACAGCAGCTCAGTCAAAGACATCAGAGACTTGCTTTGGCTTGCTCAGGGAGTAAGAACTCTCCGCCTTTCCTTCCCAATCTAAGGCTAGAGACTGTGTTGCTCATCTCCATCCCTGAGCAGTGTTAGTGATGTCAGTAGAGCGCTGCTGACTCTTGTGCCCCCAGAATAAAAGAAAAAAGGCACTGGTGGGAGTGCAAGGAGGCATTGAGCCACCCATCTCCAGGCTTTTCTGCTCCCTATACTCTTTTGACCCATGTGTTCAGCCCCAGCCTTAGCTTTGTTCTCATTTTTCCAAATTTTTAGTCCAGCTGACTTCCCTGTTTCCAGGGAAGGTGGCCTCGTGTATGAGCGCAGCCTGCTTCACAGCGCCTGCCTGCTGGGCACAGGTCTCCTGCATTTCAGGTGGCCCAGACTAATTCCTGGTGGACTTTCCAAAGATATTTTCCAAGCAGCTACCTGAGAGGCTTTTTGTACACCGGGTGTTCAGCACTGCATGCTTTGTAACGACTGGCATGGGGAAGTCATGGGTGATGCATTAACTCTCCGGTGTTAATAATTTGGTGAATACGACTACCAGTGCCAAATATTTGTATCCCACAATGCTACTGCTGGAACATTTTGAGCAAAGCCTCTGCAACATAAAAATTCATTTCTGTCTTTTTCCAAACTCTTCAAATAAAGTTTGCCTACTTTGTCATTATCTGCCAGAAGACATATGAAATCACAGTTGGATTGGCTTGAACTCAAAACTAGATCAAAACTGGCAATTTTATTTTGGTGTTTCCCACAAACTTAAAGGCAAAGAATTAGATGAATCTAAGCAAAATGAAACAAAGTGGGCTGAAACCCCCTTCACAATAAGAAAATGTCACAGGAGCTGCTCAAGGGTGACCCCGTACTAACAGCACAACTTCAATCATGTGTGGGTGCTTGCAGTGTGGTGAGACCCAAACATCTCCGAGAGAGTTGTCTGCTCTTCCCCGGCAGTGAAGCCCCAGGCACGTGGGAGCAGAGCCGCTCTGCTGCGTGGCAGGAGATGGGCCTCGACGCAGAGCGTGCCTGGAACAGCTGCATCCCCTGCATTTCCTGAAAGCTTCTGTGCTGTAAGCTTTTCCCATGACAAAATTGGTAAGTCTGGCCTTAAGAACTTTATTTTGATTATTTGAGTGATTGTGGAAAGCCAAGAGCAGAAAGGGACATCGCTATTTGCTTATCAAGAGGTGTGCGTATCTGTGTATGCATGAGCATTCCCTGGGAAGCAGGGAGGTTTCAGAGTATTTCCCGCTGTTACCTGGTGGTGGTTGTGTTGCTTAACTCATTTCCACGCAGTGAAAGAAATCCAGAATGGGATGGAGAAGCAGGAGGGTTTTTTAGTCTTATTGCAGCATCCCTACTGGCAGATCTGGCTGCTCTGAATGGAGATAGCTCTAAAGATGATGCAAGGGACTAATTCCCTCTGCCACAGTGCTTGGGGAAGTGTGAGAGGACATGTGAGCTGCCTGGTGTAGCTCCTCCATGGAGCCAGTGACAGCTCTAGAGGTGGGGAACCTGCCCCACAGGGATCTCTCCCCAACTGCATCGCTCTGCTGCACAAAGCCAAGCTGTTTCTTTCCTCCCATTTCTTCTCACCCTTTGTCCCACCTTGGTGGAGAACCATCTCCTTGCAGTTAGGACAGTGGCAGCCTCGGGCAGAGCTGCCTGTGCTGCCCGTGCAGGACACAGAGGTATCCAAATCGCTGAAAACAGCCTGCTCCATCAGAGGCAGTTCCAGGAGTGGGCAGGGAAGGGTCATGTTGTGACAAAAGGCAGCAAAGCTTTTAAAACTCCTCTGTGTGAGGCAGGTGTTAAATATGTCACACATTTCCCAGCCGAGCAATACTTTTAAACACATGCTGAATTTAAGCAGGTTAATGACATGCTCCCCAATGCGTGTCGCAGGGTAGAAATGCACTTTCTAGCATATAGTTGTCTGCCCTTGAGTGCTTCTCTCAGCAAGTCCTTTATATATTACTGGAAGGCCCACAGATAGCATGATGTCCTTGGCAAACAAGAACCAGAACTGAAAAAAGAAGGCTTATAAACCAAGAATAATGACAGTTACCCCTGATTGATAGTGAATAAATAATGTGGACTTTACTACCATGTGCTCCCTTTTTTCTTGGCCAGCTGACTGCACCATTAAATGCAGCAAGGGATTTGTTAGCATTGCTGGTGAGGGATGGTCCTGAGCAGCGCTGGAGGCTCTTGCTGTGATTTGGGCCCTGGTTGCGGTCCTGCCAGTCGGCAGAGGCCAGCACAGACTTCTGCGCTGTCTGGCCGCTGGCTTTGCGGGCACTCACCGGTTTCAGACTCCCTTCCCAGAGCTGTAGAGGAGGCTGTGATGCTTCTTTCACCCTGGAAAAGGGCTTTTGAACATAGGAGAACAGAATTATTATCTAGGCATCTATAGTTTAAAAGAACAAAATAAATCCCCGCATCACCAAAAGGTGTACCAGTTGGGTTTGATGAAGACTTCTTTCTTCGCCCTGCCCCTACAGTGGATGCCATACAGTTTAAATTATGTATGGCCCTATTACAGAATAATCAGTGCTAAGTACATATGCATACATAGAGCGCAATAAATTATGTATCTTCCCTTAATATTTCATGAGTAAGGGGCATGACATGTATTGATTTCATTTAGACCTGGGTTCAAGAAAGCATTTAAACATATTTCTATTTTTAAATCCACGAATCATCATAATGGGACTGTTCAGATGCTTTCAGTTAGATATATACTTAATAACCTTGCTGAATTTGAGCCATAATGATAATCAGATTAATATTTTGAACCAGTGCCCAAGGAAGCCAGTGGGAGCCATTTAATCAATTTTACTAGGCTCTTGAGTTGGATCTATTTTTTTAATATATGTATATAACCTATGTGTGTGCATATATATACACTTAATGAAAGAAAATTCAAGGTAGAGCTCCACTGAGAAATCAGAATGTCTGAGCCTGGAGTCACCTTATATCATCATGCACTTCAGCAGCAACATGAGAAATGAAAGCAAGCTATCTCAGAATGCCACCAGCAGCTGATTACTCATTCCTCTCTTGCCCAGAACACCCACGCTGAAGGCTGAACACTCCCCCTGCCCTCATGAGTAAGGCAGCATCCTTTGGGTAACAGGAACTAATTTTTGCCTACTGAAGTTATAAGGAATTTTTTCTGTTCTGCAAGATATGGGGAAAAAAAGTTTTTATAGAACAAAACATTCAAAAGCAGTTCCATGACATGATGACTTAAATCTCACTGATAGCCCAAAAGACTCGGGGCTCTGACCAAACAGGGGGGTGGCTTAGCCTGGACCAGCTGTTAAAATCAGGACTTCCAGCTGTTTCCCTGTGAAGAAGTCCAAGCTGCTGGTCAATGAGCTCAAGCACTGTAATAGTTTACATTTGGGGCATTTTTCTCATCCTTAGTCTGCAGGTTTCAACTACATGCTTTGTCTTCTCCAAGACAAATGATGAGGTACATTGATGTCTTTAATGGAGAGGTCAGAAAGGATCAAGAAGTCTGATCAAGAAAGCAGTTGCATTGAATAAGGCATTTAATTTGGCCTTGATTGTAACACCAAGGAAGCTGTACTTTCTAGAATGAATCTACCCTACGAACATTAGCACACACCTTATTTTCTTGGTTTTTGTAGAAAAAATTCAGGTCATCACCTCTGACGGATCTTTAATGTTGCTGCGCTTTGCTTCCACAAGACGTTTTTGCGTGAACTGAGAAAATCAGCCCAGACCCTATCTACAGAAGTAAAGTTTAAGAGTTGATTGTTTTTTCTGACTGCCGTAAGAAACGAGTTATATTGGGGTGCTTTGTTGTGTGTTAGGAAAAAAGTAAGTTTCAAATTGTGGCCATCAAATTCTGAATTTCTGATGGGTCCCAAGCTCTCTGCCTCAAAAATTCTGCCTTTGTATTGCTCAGCTATAACTTCTGAGGTCCAAAAGTAATTGATCTACTGAGACTAAAAGTTTCTTCTTTGGATGGGTCACATTAATGTGATTTAAATGATGATATGGCAATGTTTAATCTATTTCCTCTTCTGTACTCTTTTTATTTCCTAAGAAAACCCAGAGAGTGCTACTTATCATCTCATCTGGAAAGGGAAGAAAGCTAAAGTTAATTATTTTTCACTTACCTGGAAGGGTTTAGAATTTAGGGAGTTCACTGAGTAGCAAACACTTAGTAGGTCACCGTATCAAGTCACGACTTCCTTCAATTCACTTTTGTAGATTAAAAAATTTTGGTTTAGATTTTAAGGATTTATTTCATGTGTCAGTAGCTGTTAAACATCCTGCAGGAGAATATATCAGAAAACATCCATTTGCAGATATGGTCCTTTTTACATGAGGCAAAATACAAAGGCCCATAAGCAAGCCAGTATTTAATTGTATGATCTAATGGCATCAAAATTTAGTTATAGCTCCCTTTAAAAAAAATCAATTTGGAGTCTTACATGATAATTCTAAGGTTAGATGACACCACACCTTATGGCTGTCGGTCACTTTGAGATGAGTCAAGAGCCTTGCACGTTTACTGTAAAAATGCCCTTTTTTCCTGTTCTGAAGTTAGTAGTTGAATGGACATTTTGTGAAATGGCTAATCTTGATGCGTTGTTTAAATCACTTTTTTTAACGATCTGCCTTCTAACAAAAGAATTGCTGTAGCTGTTTCAGACCAGCAGATAGACAGTAGAAGGGAAAGGATTGAATACTTGGGGAAAGAGTATGAGAAGCAGAGAGAACTTACAGAGGTCCTTTCATGGTACCCCCTTGCAGCAGCTGCCTGCTCAGGGATGCCTGGGAGTGAGCTGCCTGACCTCCTGCCTTCAGTAGTTGCCAATGCCCATGAATTTGTCTCTACCCTCTTTGAGCCCATGTAGGTTTTTCACCTTCACGGAGTTCTCTGTCAGTGAGTTCTGCAAATCAGCTGCATCTGGCCCCATAAAGATGTCTCCTGCTAGGCAGAGAGCAGCCCGAGGCTAATGTCCCTGGTAGAGCCTCTGTAAATCCTGGCTGAGAGCAGGGAGAGCTGCCCAGTCATTGACAACACCACCAGTTCCTAAATCTGGGCTTAAGACTCGAGCATTAGGCATCTATCATGGGAAGGTTTTGTGATTTCCACAGCAAGAGTTAACTATGAATTTCATGGCTGAAAAGGTGCGAGCAGCAAAAATTAATTCTAGTGAGTAGAAAAAGACATGATCTTACGGCATCGGGTTGGAAACCTCTGTGGTTCTGCATCTGCTACCAAGTTTCTGTGCAACCCTGATGTGCCTGCCCATCTCCATTTGAAAAGGAGATAGAAATGCTACTATTGAGCTAAAAATAACAGAGCTCCCAGCAGGTGGGTGCAGGCTGCCTGGCACACTTCAATGTCTTTGTCCTCACAGCAGCTTTGGAGGACAATCATCCTTGGTGATTTTTGCTTCCAGCTCGGCATCTGAACTCCTGAGCTGCTGTGTCTCTCCGGACAGCCCTTTCCTATGGCACAAGTGGGGCGTGAGGCTTAGTTCATAAATATCTGTAAACGTTTTTAGAAAAACAGAGCGAAGGTGATGTTAGAAGAGAAGCGCATTACCCTGTTGGGCAGCGGCAGCTGGAATATCTCAGTGCTGCAGTTATATTTGACGGTGCGTGTACTTTGATTCAGGAACGCTGCCAAATGGCATTTTATTCCTACCTTGGAGCTCTACGCAGATGAAAAAAGTTAATTTCCATGCTCTTTTGGCCAAAAAGTGCCTGCAGATCTTTATACAGCTTGACCAGGCTGGGACCAAGGCCCGGCTTGGAGTAAAAAGTACTGTTGGGACTGATGTTCATGCTCAGTCAGGGCTTCACCAAGTGGCTCCGAGTGACAGCAGAAGTGGGGCTTCCCCAGCCAGCTCCCCCAGGACTAAATGACAGAATTTTAGTCTGACCCCTACCCCATGGCCCCAGGAAGGGGCAGCTTTCTCTTAAATGTCTGTTTATATTAACATAGTGTGGGTTTTTTTAACTCTTTCTCATGATTCCTCTTTAGCCTCCAAGTCAGATGTGGCAGTTCTAGGACCAGCTGTGGTTGGATCAGGATTTTCTCCTATTTCGAGTGTTAGGAAAACTTTCCCATCTGTATTTCTTATCCTTGCTGATGCTCTTCCACTTCTCTTTTCCCAGCAAATGGAAGGCCATGAATTCCCAGCCCTGCAGAGCACTTTCCTGGGTTTGTTTCTCAGTCGTGACAAGTGTAGACCTGCTGTCCTAACGTCACCTGCTGATTCTGATTTTTTTTTTTTGGGGTGGAGGAGATGGGTGGGTGAGAGTGTGATCTGAAGCCCACTGAAGGCAGTAGAGCTTTTTCCAACGTCTTTAACACACCTAGCTTCAAAATATTACCTTCCTTCTGAACTGCCTCTGAATACACTGCCTGCCGCATCCTCATCCATGCACAGGTAGGTTTATTTTCCCCCTCCTGTGCCACCAGCCCTCCCCTCTACAGTACAGTGTTTGCGGCAGCTCTGCCTGTTCATTGCTTCATTTCCCATTTCTTTTCAGTCTGAATTTCTTTAGCCAAGTATGTGCTCAGAGACACGGTCAATGGTAAGGGTTAGCCGGTGCCAGTGGTGCGGAGCTGGTTGAGAGGACATGTTTCCTGCAGGATAACTTGTCCTTGCCACATCGTTCGGGCTGCCCGGCTGAGGTTACTGTTGCTTAGCTACAAGACTTTATAATAAGAGCAGAGCGAGCACTGAAGCATTTCAATTATGACAAGACCCAAAGGATGCTCATCAATGCATGTGCAGGAACGTTACAGGTCCCAAATGCTGAGATTTTAGCGACTGTGACTGTTAGCTTTTAGCTTGCACGGCTCTTGTTGTCACTAGTTTGGCTTTTGCTGGAGCTGGGCTGTTTGCAGACTGGCCAGAGATGCTGATTTTAAGGAAGGTGTGCGTTGCGGGGGGGGGAAATTATTGAATGAAGGCCCTTGAAAGGGGGAAATGGGGTAGGGGACGAGCTCCTTGGGGGTTTCTGCAAAGGAAAACACTGATTGCCAGAGTTAAAGCCCGGTTACTGGAGTCAGGTTACCTGATGCGATATCAGTGTGAACCGCAGAACTGGCCATATGCATCGTGTAAGCATTGATCTGTGTCCCCAACAGCGACGCCTCAAAGCTTTTCCCTGCCACTTTGCATAGGTGGCTTGTTTTATATCTGTACAAACTGCAATTGCGCTTCTGCAGTGTCACGAAAACGAATGTCACTGATGGCCCAGGACATGTTTTTGTTCCCACAGCAGCAACGTGTGAAAAACAACAGCACTGTGCTTCCAACAACATCGGTCTGGAGGCAAGTGCTCAGCTCAACAGCTGAATTTCATAGCAGTTCATCTGAACTTGGGAGAAGGTTTCTCTGAAACTCCAGCAGAATCTAGTACTCATGCTTCATCTCCGTGGTAACTGTGGCCCGGGTTTGTGTGGAAAGGTAGCCTGGGGAAAGGTTTTCTTGAGGCTCAGCTGCCTTCAGTGTGAGTCAGCAATGGGAAATAAAGAGCCAGCATCTTGGCAGTGCTAGACTGTCCCAAGAGTGAGGCCACAAGGAGAGGCTGGAGTGCTCAAGGAGCTTCCTCGGAGTTACTGGCTGCATTGGTCCATAGCTGGAAAGCAACCAAGTCCCTGCCTACATCTCCAGCATGATGCCAGACCAAAAGGACGTGTAGGGAGGGCAAGAACTGCAGTTTCGGCTTTCTGTTTATCTTCCAGATCTCCAGAAAATTCTCTTGGTGCTTGCATTAAGGATGTGAGCCTGGGAAGACACCATGGTTGACCACAGAACGTGTCAACTCTGTTTTCTGTTTTATAGCAGGGAAGCAACATGAATGAAACCTGATCAGTTCAGAAGTGAGGAGTTCACTATAAAATATTGTGCACTGGATTTCTGGTTCATTTTCAGTGACACAGCCCTACTGAGAAAAGGTACACCAAGGGTGACCTCACATTGTCGTTATTTTTTGTTGTTAACAGTTAAATAACTGTTAACAGCTATTATGCAGTGAGGAACAAACCTCCCCTGTGAAAGTTTTAGTGCTTTTTGACCCCATCTCAAACCCACGAAAAGCTCTTGGTGAAACACGCGGTGATGTGCTGAACCTTTGCAGAGTTCCCTTTGGACCAACAGGGCAAGAGCCGAAAACTTGCAATCAGCTGCGACAGCCTGGTGGTGTTGCCTAATAAAATACTACATTAATATATGGGAATTCAGCTCACGGGGGTTTGTGCCATATAGGTGTGTGTAATTTATGGGGTTGTTCTAACACCAACAAAAAACCCAAAGTTTGAAAATAGCCTGGATCATTGCCCAGGCTTTTTTACTTGATTTCCTGTGCGTTTACTTGCCTGTCACTTCTAGACCCATTTTGCATCTCACTTAGCGGTGGAGTTGTGCCCGGGTAAAGGCATTACATACATGCTAGCTAAATATTAGTTTTATAATGTGTATCTGTTGCTTGGTCCCAGGGTATTGCTCAAAGCAAGTTATTCTGCTGTGTTATGTTGTTTATTGATCACTCCTTTTCACCTTGTACCCTAGTTGTTGGTGGGTTTTTTCAGGCTTTTATGGAAAGTGATGCCAAGCCATTAGGACACTGAATTATTAAACCTTCATATTGATTTTTCTTGACTGTGTAGCTGACCTTATCATATAAGGACCCTTGCCTTGAGCTATGTGGAAGGAGTTTTGATAAGCACTTGACAGTTCTTGTTACTCCTTTGCTTCGTTACTCTCCCTCTCTTTACTACCCCATCATTTCAAAGAGGAGGAGATTCTGAAAACCATTATAAGGAGTCATTTCACTTCATTGTCAGGCTCCCTTTGGTAGCAGCCACACAAACGAGGGAATTTTTCTTTCTTTTCACTGTGGAGGTACACAAACAGATCAGCCCATTTGCTAACAGCCTCAGCGCTGACACCACGGTATCCATGGCAACACACCAGTCTGCGCAAGCATCCGCAGATGCTTCAAAAATCAGAAATACTGAGTGATGACAAGGAGTCGCTTCAGACAATGGATGTTTATAGGTGTTGCAACCACCTGAAATACTTCCCTCTCCACCCATCAGCTCCTTGATTATAGCATGCTTTACATTTGACTTGCAGCTCCTTTGTCAGAATGCGAGATTCAGAACAGAATTAATCCTCGTTTTGATTTTTTTTTTTTTCCCATTTAGATCACTGACTGAGGTACCTTATGGGAATGAGCACCCCAAGCTCCACTGTTGACTTCGTTTTTGAACTGGATTGGAGTACAGGTTCTACAAATGATAAAATCCAATCGAAAAAGTGGGCTATGTCAACCTGGCTAACAGATGTAGCTGTTCAACTGCTAGGCTGAGTGGAGATTTGCCCCATTGCATTGCATGCACTACTGCTTTCCATTAGAGGCAACAGATTTAATAAGATCCAGTCGACCATTTTTGGGGAATATTTTTACATAACTTCATCCACCTGTTGGTAGGGCAGATTCTATGCACTGTGTTTACAGCTGCTAGTCTTCACTGATCCCGTGCGTTGTTCAGCTCTGCTTTCAGGAGATAACATTCAAGTGCTCAGGTTGCATTTCTGAAGCTGGTTGCAGCAAATGTATCTGTTCATTAAACCAGGTGCTTACACACGAAAACATCTGTAATTCAGTTTGGGTAACTGCACATGAAGTACTGATTTGTGCAGCTAGATAACTGTGGGCAAATATATGGGCATAAGCTAGCATGAATTTACAGGTGGCATGTATGCGCTATCCCCCATCTTTCAGGTACAAAGCAGACCATTAGAGATGTGTTGATGGAACACTTTTATAACATAGTAAACCAACAGGTAGTCTTCGGGCACACGGGAGTGCCTTCCTCAGTCTGGGGAAGTTTTTCTGCCACGCTAAGATGTGGTGGGTGTGCTCATCGATCAGGCTGAGGCCATTCTCAAACCTAGACTGGGCCACTGCATTTGTTGTTTGCACCACAAAACCCGAGTATGAGGCTGAGTTTGAAGGTTGGTCATGGGAAAGAGCCTAAACATATTGATGCTTAACCTCAAGTCATGGTTTTGGTGAGAAAATACTCCCTCATTCTGTTTGCAGTATTTCCCCTCTCTTTCAAATAAAACACTGATGTTACTACTTAGAAAGGCAAAGAGAAACACAAAACCCAAACCCAAGATGAACTATGTTGCCCCATATTGTGGTGCTAACTTGATTAGGCTAATCTGTTTTCAGCTGATAATTTAAGCTTTAGGCTTGGAAAATGCAGTAACATTTACATGTTTGAACATAAGAGTGTATTAAAAAGCCTTATCAAAATTCCACATTAATAAAACAAGCTATCAGTGCATCAGAGAACTGAAGAGCTTCCATGTGCAAACAGACAAGCATAGTAATAGATTCCTTCTAAGGTCTTTAATCCTCAGTAACTACTGTTGGAAAAACTCAGACTTTTCCCTAGGACAGGGAATTAAACATGAAAAATAGTATATCCCTCATGTTCTGACCAATTTAGCTATTCGGTAACTTATACGTCATATTTATTTTGAAAATCAACTTTTTTATATAGTTTTGCTACAGATGGGGTGCGTGAAGAGATATCACTGCCTAAATGTTCTGTTCATCTTCTGTTTCATCTTGTACATAGCTAGTGGATGTTTGGGGGTTTTTTTTGCGGTTTTCATTAGAAGACCTAGTAAGACTGAATGGTGAAGCAGCTTTATTCCCACAGCTTTCAGGACAGATAAAGAAGGCAGTGCTTGTACTAGTGAGAACCTGGAGATGGCAAAACAAACAACCCAAGCTCAAACTTGCATTTATTCCTTTCTGGCAATCATAATTTACTGTTATAACTAGGAAATGTTAAGAGCAACAAACCTTACTTTCATAAAGAGTTTGGGTTGTTTTTTTTCTTTTTTTGTGGAGATGGAAACTGAATAGCTGAGCTGATTTTCTGTACCCCAGAAAATAGGTTAAAACAGGGAAAACTGGTTTAGGATAAGAACTTTCTACAGCTGAATCCTGCAGGGATCGGTACTCCCCTTGCTTCCTTTTGAATATGTTTTCAAAACCTTCTGTGAGATGTCTCTAACGTGACAAGTCTGACATCCAGCTTTTTTCCTCTTCAGCGAAGGAATCAGTCCCATAACCAAGATGTCACAAAGCCTCAAGCGCTGGGAGGAAAAAGTGGCCGGGTTAGGTAAATGACAGAAGAGGGAAGCTCTGCATGTAACGGCATGCTCTCTAAGAGACCTCTACCATCCATTTTCTCACATTGACGTGTTATCTGGGGACCTTTGGCTTTCAATCACAGCAGTGAGAAATGGAGATGTCCACTGGAGCGCAGTCTCTACTGTAATTCTTGTCTCCTTGCATTCCCAAGAGCAGGTGGCACCAGTATTCTGTACCCTCTCTGCTTTCAAGTTATCCTACTTCTCAGGCAGAGACTGGCTTTTGACATCAAAAGCATTTAGTAAATTAGAGTGTAGCTCCCCAAAGCTAATTCTTCCACCATAATTCACATGGGTACCTACGGTTCCTTGAACAAAAAGACCGAAGATAACAAAGGTGTACAAAGGCAGCGTTGCTCTGCTACAAGTCCTCCCACTGCGGCGAGATTTCGCCTTTGCTTAAAGCTTTCCTGTAGCAACCTGAGGCGCACGTTTACAAATAGTAATATCTCAAAACAATCTTTAAAAGGTAAATGTTATCAAATGGGAGACAGGCAGAAAAAGGAAGGCTTTTACATGGAAATGTTACTAAGTGAGCTGATCAGATACAGTTGAGTTTCTGTTCACAGCAGAAACAAATTGAACATACTTCGTTATGCAAAGCCAGGGATAAGTACGGAGTATTTCCAGTGGAAGCTTTTATTTCGCTTGGTAATCACATGAAGGGGCTTTTCAGCTTGCCTCTCTTCCCCATTGCCTCCGTTGGGCACTAGAGGGACCCTAGAGTTTTCCAAACATCTCAGCAATGCCGATTCAGGAGAGCTGCCTTTCCCGGTCATAGAATGGTTTGGTTTGGGAGGCACCTTAAAGATCATCTAGCTCCAACCCCCCTGCCATGGGCAGGGACATCCCCCACCAGCCCAGGTTGCCCAAAGCCCCATCCAACCTGGCCTTGAACACTGCCAGGGATCCAGGGGCAGCCACAGCTTCTCTGGTCACCCTGTGCCAGGGCCTTACCACCCTCACAGGGAAGGATTTCTTCCTAATATCTAATCTAAATCTCCTCTTCTTCACCTTAAGGCCATTACTCCTTCTCCTACAACCGCCACCCTTCTAAATAGTCCCTCTCCAGCTTTCTTTTAGGTCCTTTTAGGCACTGGAAGGGTGCAACAAGGTCTCCCTAGAGCCTTCTCTTCTCCAAGCTGAACAGACCCAGGTCTCTGAGCCTGCCCTCGTAGAGGAGGTGCTCCAGCCCTCTGATCATCTTTCTGGCCTTGCTCCAGCAGCTCCATATCTTTCTTGTACTGGGGACCCCAGTCACCTTAGCCTGCGTGTTTCCAAGGGGAAAGGTGGTAAACAACTGCTCAACCGGTTGCTGAACATGCCCAGAGCCTGCAAATACGCCACCGGGGAAAGTGCGGAAAGGGGCCATAGCCATCCTTTCGATCGCTTCGTCATCTTCATTGGTGATTGCAGCTCTTCCCATCACGAAGAAATAAGAGCTGGCTTTGCCTGACTGCTCTGTTCGCTCAACTAATGTTGTGACATTGGCACTGAGACTTGAGTCATGCTGTGTTTTTGAGAAATTAAATGTTTCCTTCCCCAGGCTGTAGTGCAGCCAAATACCTAAGTTGCCAACAACTGCAGCTCGATAAACTGTCAGAGGAGCAGTGGTGGTTTGTTATTATAGCTATATAGTAAGAGAAGAATATATATTGATACGTAAGTCCCTTTTCAAATGGTATTTTCCAACCACTGCTTTGAAGGAATCTGTTCTAGAAAGGGCTATAGACAATGTCATTCCTTTTTCTTTCAGCAAGCAGCAGAAATCCGCTGCGTTTGACTTACCAGACCTCCATACAGAGATCCATAATTCAGCGTGTCAAAGCTGTATCATGAAGCTCATAGTTTGTGAGGTTATGTAAAAATCTATTTTTCCTTTGTAAAAAAGAAAAATCTTTCCCCACTCTTAGTGAGATGATGCTTTTTGATCTCTGCATGAATATTTCTAATAAAAATATGTGCATGCATTTTAATATCTCTAACATAAATTACAAGAATTTTTCCTGTCTTAAAATGCCTAGTGTCAACACTGTTACTGAATATTTAATGTAAAGTATAATGTAATTTGACTAGATAATTATCTCGGGGAAAATGGCGAATGCCACGTTGTTTTTTTCTGTGTTTATTTTTCATCATCGTTGATGATTGTTTAAAGTGGAGCTGCAATAGAATTACTAACTTCCAAGGTTCACCTTCCCTCTCTCTCTGCAGACTGCTGCTGAAAAGAGACAGGCTGCTACCGTACTGCATCTGAGCTAGAGGCATGGATTCCTCCATGGCACACGGAATATTCTGAACGTTTCTGCGGTTAGCTGTACCACCCCTTTGATCTCTAGGAATGCTTATAGGCAGTGCATTGTCTATTTATTGTACGTGGCGTCTTTCTGTTAAGCCATTTCTTCCATGATATCCATCACAGTATTTCTTTCCCACAAAAGTATAAGCTGTCCTTTGGTTTTTGTTTTGGATTTTTTTTAATGTATTTTTGTTTTCTTTTTATTATATTGTAAGCTTTAAATAAATCTCACTTCCATTTGGATGATGTATAACTGTTTCTCCTTGATCAAGTCAACTGCTTGTTCCCTCTCAGGGCTCCTTCTGATTAGGCTTTATGTAAGCCTGCATTTGTGTTATCAAGGCGGCGGAAGGAAGGAAGGGCAAAGTCCCTGCGCTTGGGAGAAGAGCTCCGTCAAGGTCTTTGCATGGCTGCACTGGCCTCCAAGGGGAGTCAGAGAAGATGACAGCAGGGAAAAGGCACTTCTGATCCCCAGGGTGTGCATTGCTTTCACACCGAATGGGTGTCTTTGCTCCTAGCAGTCTGGAAGAAAAACTGCCTGCAGCAAATCTATATCTTCTGGAAGCGTCTCCTCCGGATGGATATACATCACTGATGGTGAGTAACCAGAGGGGAACATGATGGCTTTGTCCTCTTGGCAAGATCCTGCTCCCTTTGCACGCCACTGATGTACAGATGAAATGCTGAAGAGGGAAGCAGTGATGGGAAGCTCTCCCAAACAGCTTGAGGGGGTCTGAGGAAAGGGACTGGAAAGAGGTGTAGCCTTGACTCACAGATTCTGACCTTTAAAGGAAAAGAAAATTTTCCGATTTACAAATACATAAAAATAATTAACAAAATAATTTGGCATCACCAAATCACTTTATTGACATTAACATGGGACTGGAAGATAACCCAATGTAGTAGTTGTTGAGGGATGGCCATCTCTGTATCGCAGCTGAAGAAACAGGAGCAATGGCGAGGCCTAGGCTTTCCTGGACGTTGTGGTTTAGCCTCGGCCAATGACCAAGCCCCACGCAGCCGTTCTTTCACTCCACCCCGGTGGCATGGGACAGAGAATCAGCAGAGTGGAAGTGAGAAAACTCATGGGTTGAGATAAAGACGGTTTGATAGGTAAAGCAAAAGCCACATGCACCAGAAAAGCAAACAAGGAATTAATTCACTGCTTCCCATGGGCAGGCAGGTGTTCAGCCATCTCCAGGAAAGCAGGTCTTTGTCATGTGTAATGGTGACTTGGGAAGACAAATGCCATCACTCCGAACATTCCCCTTTTCCGTCTTCCCCCAGCCCTAGATGCCGAGCATGACACCACATGGTGTGGTATGGGATATCCCTTTGGGTTCAGCTGTCTCAGCTGTGTCCCCTCCCAGCTCCTTGTGCACCCCCAGCCCACTCACTGGGGGTGGGGAGCAGAGAAGGCCTTGGCTCTGTGTAAGCACTGCTCAGCAGGAACGAAAACATCCCTGTGCTATCAACACTGTTCTCAGCACAAATCCAAAACACAGCCCCATAGCAGCTACTGTGGAGACAATTAACTCTGTCCCGGCCAAAACCAGCACACTGAACCTGCGTTTTGACCACCCCGTCTAAGACACGTAAGGCCTAAATTACAGATATGAAATATTCTAGATCATCTGCTAAAAAGAGGGCTCAGTAGTCCTGAAAATCATGCTTGAAACAAAGCTGGGTACCTAAAATCAGGGAGGCTTTGGGATAATATAGTTAAGAGTACTTGCTCAGACTGGTGCAGCAAAATGAAACAAAACTGAAATTGGCATTTAGAGGTTTTGCGCTGCAGTATGGGTTGGGGTTAGTGTGGATTCTGGGAACCCAAATATAAAGAATAGCAGCAATATTTATCTTCACTGGATCAAAGCATAGTACTTGTTTCAAAAACTTTTATTGCACTAAGACATACACGACATACTCGGAATTGCTGTTTAAGAGTTTGACAGACTGGCTTTAGCACGTTCGGTTTCAACCAACCCATTAGACCGATTTGTTTAGGAAACAGAAAAGGTGAGAGAGAGCCACTTCGCTCTTTCCTCTGCAGCAAAGGGAACTGAAACACCATGATCCTGACTGGGAAGGGTGAGATGAGCCGATGCTGTAGCTCCACCACAGCCGTGGCATCGCGAGGGATGACTCTGCCCTTGCCCTCTTTACGGATCGGTAATTGACGTCCGGAGGGGCTGAGAAGGAAAGCTCGGTTTGAGAAGCTGGTAAGTGACAAAGTGATAGGGTGTCTTTTTCTGCCGGATTCTGGGAAGCGGCTGGGGAGCGGGGCCCTGCGAGAGCGCAGTTTGGGAGTTAGCAGCACTGTACTTTCTGAGGTGCCGTAAAACCGTTTTTTTAATCTCTCTCACCGTTAGTCATCCTCTTCCTCCAGAGGAGAAATTAGACTGAGCCGGGACTTGCACCATTGGAAGAACTGAACGGAGGCAGGTGAGGGGCTGCGGGGGAGCTTTTCCACGACGATGGGGACGATCGATCACGGGCCAGGCCGCGGGACACCGGTTCGGCCGAGGGCTGGGTACCGGGCGAGGGCCGGGGCCAGCTGTCACGGAGCACCTCGGCGCCGGTGCACGACCGTCGCCATGTAAACACCGAACAGCTCCCC
>VWZZ01004139.1:720298-743457 GCA_013399095.1 Psophia crepitans
GTCGGGTCGTCGGTCGGTAAGTACTGCGTTTGTTATCGCGGTTGTTTACATCCCGGGATAACTACTGCGGCCCTATTGTCGTTTCCCCTCTCCCTTTGTCGGCCCATTAAACGGCCGTTATCTCAATTCGAAGCCATTAGCCCTTTTGTTGCCTCACTCTGCCCCGTGTTTTGCTGCCGGGGCGGTGAGCGAGCGGCTGCGTGGGGCTCGGCTGCCGGCTGGGGCCGAACCACGACACTTAGAGTGGGAGGTAATCAGACTGAAGCCAGGTGTGCCAGTCCTAAGCTGCTTCCTGACCTGCAGAGCTGCCCTGCCTTCCCTCTGCACTCCTCCGCACCTGTGTTAGAAAATATGTGGTGCAGGGAGGTTTCTGAATTAAGGGAGTCAGCTCCTCCTCAGAGCTGTTCTTGATTAGCACTCATTTAGTGAGGGCAGAGTTTGGCCCTAAGGATGCGCTTCGCAGGCTGTCAATGTGCTCAGAATACTTCCTCAGAACTTAGTGTCTCTGTTGTTAGGAGTCCAGAGCAGACCTGTCATTTAGGGTTGGGGCTAAGTGTGTCTGGAAGGAAAGTGGCAAGTTAGTATTTATCTCCATCCGTGTCTTTTCTAACATGATTGATTTGATGGCTCATAAAAAAAGTCTTGCTCAAGAAAATGATGAAGAAACCTATAATTCAGGAGGAAGGAAACTCTATATTTATTTTGGTTTAGGGAGATAAAATATACATATTTCCTAAAGTAGCAAAGGGAAAGTTGACAAACATATGCGAAAGAGTAATTAAAAACAAACAAATCTCTGTGTGTGTGTGAATGGTTAGTAATGTGATTCATTCCAAAGAGCAAGGGATAGAATGTGGTAAATAAGAGCTTTCATTCCATGTTGTTCTGCAAAGTTAAGCTTTTCGGGGTATAGAGAGCTGCTTGTGCTTCTGAGTAAGACTTTGCAAAATACTGAATGTAAGCATTTCCTATTACCCAGTGCTATCGGTTGCAGCATACAATAAATTTATGTCCAAGACTTTGAATAAAAGGCATTTTGTAATATGAAAAATTAATATCTATAATTTTATATTCCACATAGTTTGCCAAAATTAACAGCATTGATTTATACATAACACAGTCCTTTAGGTTAGATCATTTTAAATGACATGCTACTAGTGTTGCTTAAAACATTGCCAGTATTCTGAATGCAGGATTAAAAATACACTTAAATGCGCCTTTCAATATGAATAGTTGAAAACTTTTTGTGTGGAATGCATTAAAAAAAAAGTGTAGTCAAATTGCATTCACTTAGAATGACCTCTGGTACAAACAGCAAAACACCTGAATTCAGTTAGGCTGCTTCCCCCCTGCGGNTTTGGTCCACTGTATGCTTGCAGCATCACTGTTACCAATAAGTGGAATTAAGAATGTGTTGCAAAGCTTTAATTGATAATTACAGGCACTCAGAAGTTAGAAACACATTTTCTCATTTTACCATGTTTATGATATTGATTCTTCAGATGTCTTGAACGGCTGTGTGTTCATTTAGATGGTAAAGCTGGTATCAGGATGCCAGCACTGACCTGCATTATTACCTGTAATTACCAACAGGCACAGAGTCAATGAAGCCTTTCCCATCAGCTGTCTCTGCAGCCCTTGAGTCAATTTAGAGACTGACTTTTGGGTGCGTGTTGACTTGTGCAGGTGCTGCCAGCGTTGTGGGGGTTTCCTGTTCTTTGGTTCATCTGGAGTAAGCTGTCTTTGAAACCCTTATTGCAAGCTCAGGCTTTGAAACACTGATAGTAAGTCAAGTAGTATCTGCTGAAACAATGCCTTATGTCTTCCTTTGAAATATCTGTATGAACTTGATTCTACTTGTTGTCTTGCAACACAAATGAGTACATACACTGCTGTTTGTGAGAGAGTAGCCCTTGATTGTAACTAATTTTTTTTAAGATGCTGATAATGGCAGAGTTTAATTGGTGGAAGGTGTGGACCTTCCTGAGGCAGCAGATAAAAATGCTACTGGTTGTTTTAAGGCAGATACTACTTTTTTGGGTGGGGTTACGAATTTTCTGTTTTCTTTCAGTGAGGTGGACGGAGCAACACGGTGCAGGTGAAAGCTGTACTTAGAGTAAGTAACTTGTTTACACTTTGAAGTAAGTGTTTTAGGACTGAATTTTTTTAGCAGCCTATTACAAGCAGGAGGAGGGAAATAAGGATTTGAAAAAAAAATGTTGGGCAAACTAAATGTTTTCCACACTTGAGGATGTGAAGCTATGTTTACTACTAGGATGAGAAAGAGCTATTTCCTTGAAGACATGGTATTGCAGAATTGGCATTGTGGGTCATTCCTCTGACTGTGGTCAGCACTAGGTGATTTATTTTGCCCTTACTGCCCTGCCATACTCAGGTGAATTTCAGTTCTAAGGTTTCAGTCACTTGGAAGATCTGAGTTATCTTGTTTCTAATTCATTTTATATACTGATAGAAGTAGTAATTTTTTTCTGAAGAGGGTGAAATTTTCTTCTGCATTTGAAGTTATTGCAAGGTCAGCCCCAGTGTCTTTGATTAGTGCAGTGTGCACTGGAGTAAGGGATCTTCCAGTGTCCTGGGATGGGCAAGAGACTGAGTATTTTAGACATAGTGTGTGTGTTTTCTCTGGCAATGTTTTGGTGACTCTCTTACTTGCCAGCAGGATAGGGAAAGTAAGTGAAAAATGAGTTTTCCTCCAGTGGGGAAGTGATCTCTGCATGCATTAAAAAGGTAAAAAGAGAGGTCAGAGGCACGTGTTATGAAAAGCTAGTTGTGGAGACTTATTTCAGCTGTAGCTGGTAGGTTTATTTTCAGAGCTGATGCAACAGCAGGAATAGAAGTTGCCGGTCCAGGATTTCTAGAGACTGAACGACAGATACAAAGAAGCAGCTGCCTCCCTATGTTCCCCTCTTTTCTCCATCCAAACATGATATAAACATAGCTTTCTTTTGGATTCTCTTCCCCTCATGCCTTTGCAGTTGGGAAGTCTAGTGTATTTATTGTTTGCTCTACTGCCCTTACCTGCAGGCAAGGCATGATCTAGATTGAAGCCTAATCCTCCCAGATTAGTAAACAAGCCCTGCCCCATGCCTGTGTCACTAAGCAGATGAGTAGCTCTTTGAAGAATGTTTTGAGACTTGCAAAAATAATTTCTAGCAGGAATTATCCTCTTAAAAGATATTAAAATATGCAAATAGTGAAATGAGCAAGCAAGTGTGCCTCAAGAATAAAGGTGCTCTGTCTCTAGTCACTTGTTAATATTTCCTTTTCCATGATGGATTTACTTTGCAGATGAAGTTGAAAATCCTTCACAACTGGTAGTGGTACTGGGCAACTTCCCCTTCCACTGTAGCTCTGGCTGCATTTAGGTGTTTATCTCTTTCCATTTGTTCCTGTTCAGTTTAATCACTCATTTTGCATTGAAACATAGCTCTGGGCAGAACTCCACATAAAAAGAAACCCATTATATAGATGAAACCATGGAAGAAGAACATGTGCTATTCTCCTGCTGGACCTTGCTTTGAAATCCGGCATTACTCCAAGATCTTCTGAGGACCTTACGGGAGTCTTGGAACATGGGCATGACAGCTGTGGGGTAGACAGTGTGTCCTAGCCGATGGGGCTCTGGGCCAGTGGTTAGAGCCTCTGACGTGTTCATTACAGGTGTGCCATTGCTTTTTGGTTTACCTTGTCCTGTTTACTTAGGTCTTGATCCACAGTAGAACCAGAGGAGCTCTTCTTGGCTTGGGAAATGATTCCTTCAGGGATTTTATGGGCAAATTTCAGCCTTGTCTTTGTATCCACCAATAACTGATGAGGGCCTGAAATCCCCCCCCCAGCAGTGAGGCCTAGGGCACCTACAGACCGTGCCAGGATCTGTGGGCTGCTGGAGTGGTGGCTCTGCTGGGTACTGTGTTTATGCCAAGCCTGGGAATACAGGTTCCTGACTGCCAGGGCAGAATAGATGTTTCTGCCCTGTGTGACTGCTGAGCAGCAGCAGTAGTTGCTGTTACTTATCCTACTAATTCCCGAGCACAGCAGGAGCTTCAAGCCTGACTCTGCATAGCTCCACAGCACAGAGTCCTTTTCTGTACACTGGAAGAAGTCAGGCAGCCTTTTTGCTTTGCTGTAGCAAAAACCCAAAATTCATTTTCCCTGCCCTGTTTGAGAAATACTGAGACAATTTTGCTATGCATGCTGACTCTGGTACTTGTGTATAACCAGTATGAAACCATTCCTGAGAACAAGGCAAGTTCCCAAGTAAATGTTTGGTGGGTTTAGCCTGAAATGTGAGACCCTTTATGCGAACGAAATCTCAGTGTGATAGTGGGAACTAGGAGAAGCCTTCCAGTTTGGTAGTCTGGGATGTGGTCTCTTGGCAGCCAAGACTTATCTCAGCTGGTGCTCTGGGGCTCCTGTGCCTGTTCTCTCCCATGGCGCCTGGTCCTTGCCTGACCCTGTGGGAAGCCAGCTCAGGAAGCTGAGCCAGGGCAGTGCTAGTGCACTTACTTTCTACCAGTTCAGCTCTCTCAAATGCTCCGGAGTGCTGGTGAGGGGGAGAGGCAGGAACATGCATGTGAGAGCTGGAAGGCCTTTGCCTGTCTGAGAAAGAGGGACTTTAAGGAAGTTAATGCTCTGTTTTGAAAATAAAGATCACAGGACCTGAAGTCCCTGAGTAGATTGCTCCCTAAAATACATCAAATTACAGTGGTTATGAATCTTCCCTTGTACTTTTTAAATCACCTGCTTTTTATATGAATGGTCCTGTTCCAAAAAAACCTGCTGTCTTCCCTTTTAAGTCTTTTTTTTTTTTTTGATTGTGAGTGAAAAACACAAGACATAGGGTTACAGTGAAAATGTTGCACTTGGCTCCTTTCCTATAAAGAGTCAGAAATGAACTTGGCACAGTGTTTTGCTGGTAGTCACACGGTGATATGTATGGTAATAAACAGCCCTTCTAGGCTTTCTACTGCAGGCTCTGCACGTTGCTGTGCTGCAGCTGACCTGCTTGCAATAAAGCCCTTGCCTATGTCTTTAATGAAGGACTGTCCTGAGGTAGAAATTGCCTTCCTTGGAATTAGAGAAGGCATGTGTGTTGTGAGGAAAAGCTAAGCCAGGAAACACCTGGCAACCAGATGGCCTATAGCATGCTGCATCATACCCACACCTTCATTAAGGATTACTGTGGCTGTCTCTGGGTAATCGATTTAGAGGTTTGGGGTCACAAAGAATTAGAAAATTGTAGCCAGTTGCAATTAAACGTAAGTTATTTTTAAAGGACAAAGAACTGAGCTGAAAGCTGAATTAGAGCTACTTGAAATGTTAGGGCTTAAATACTATGGGTGCTGTTTCTGGGTGACCAACAAAAGAGCCCATGCACTTCAGTCAGAGGCACAAAGCAGCCCAGGGTGGTGGCAGGTGGGCTGGAGACAGCAGAGCTGTGAGCAATCACAGTAATGTGGAACTGGTATTATTCTGCTTCCTGAGGGCAGCTGGCATTATGTGAATATTTCTGTGTGCAACAGATAAGGGCTGCTCAGACTGTTAGTAGGATAGGACTGTGTGATTTGCACTGTGATTTATATAAGCTGTACTCAGTATCTTACCCTAATGTTTTACCTGTATTTAATGTTGTTTTATATTTCCCCTTCAATGTGCCTGTACTCCAGAAAGGGCAAACTCGAAGGTTTTTAAATTGTTGAGTGAATTGTGAGAATATCAGTAGGGAAATAGAGATTTGGGAAGAACTGTGCTAGTGCACAAACCCTTTCTGTGTTGGTGATCAGTCAGCAGCAGCCGTTGGCATGTGATGGGTCAGGAATTCAGGTTGGCCCTGCGTGGGGGCACAGAAGTGAGCATGAGGAAACTACTCTCCCTCCTACATCCTCTGTACTCACCTCCTACTGCAGCAGGTAAAACGGGCAGGGCAGTACTGAGATACGTGGGTAGGTTTTGGCTGTCTCACTGCACTGGAAGATGGGAGATGCCTCTTCTTGAGGGACTTGTTTCTGTGAATCGGCAGCTTGTCTCTCAGCTGTTGCTGTATTGGTGACAGAGTCTTGCACTGCTAACGTGCTCAGTGCCCTGTTTTGAAAGGTCTTTAGGAACATCGTGGGAATAACAAGTGCAGAAGAAACTTTGCTAGTCCAGAGGCTGTGTAAACTCTGATTGCGTTCTTTACAAACACTTTGGAGCATCTGCAGGAAGCTTGAATAGGTTGTTCATTACTTCCGTTCTCATGATGTTGATGGAATAATAAGTGTTGCTGACTTTTATCCTCTATATTCTTTGAGCGGCTTCTTTGCAGACAGGATCTCTTGTCACTTTCATTTTAAAATGTTGATAAGCACAACTTGAAAATGCTTAGTATTGAAATATCTATTTAATTACTTGTTAGTGTTGGTATCAAAGCCTGTTGTGAATTTCATGCAGTGAGTTTTGAGAAATTCACCTCAAAAAACTTGCTTTAAGTATCACTTCAGTTTTTAAGGCTGCTACCTGTGGGGTTGGTTCTGCAGCTGAGATCCTTGTTAAAGACGAGCTAACTTGCATTATGCAATGGAGTTGTTTGATTTTATTAAAGACAAGTGAATGACGCCCTACCATATGATATGGGGCAGCCACATGAATATGGAACAGCTCTTGTCTTGAAAGGGTGGATCAAGTTGTTCAGTAAGTCTTTTCATTTTCTAATCTCTCTGAATCTGAAAGGCTATATGGTATTTCTTATTTTACCCTCGGGAGAAGAAAAATTAATCTTCTTAGTTCTTGAAAGCTACTGCCCCAGGTTAGGTAGTCCTCACATTAACAGTTTGTTACCCAGAGAGGCTAGAACATCCTTTTGTTGTGCATTGATGGTGCCTTCAACCAGTGCAAAACCCCACAGCAGCAACTTGGAAAGAAAAGCAGGGGGAAGGTGTCTGAAGGACTTACTGTGCTGCTGTTGGTTTTCCCCCGAGAGGAACCCAGCTGTCTTGCAGCTGAAATTAAAATGTAAATCCTAAAATAGGCGTAATTAGGGTACTTCCTTTAGACAATGTCTGGTGCAGGCAGCTTCAGTTTTTGGGAGCGTGCAGTTTTTTCAGTGAAAAAGTGTTCGAGCAGTGAATGAGGTAGGGGACTACTAGCAATTGCATGCTGCATTAGTGTTCTCCAGCTTGGGAGTGTTCTGACGAGGGACAGAGCATGAGTTTCTTCCACCAGCCCTGCTGCTGCAGTGTGTAAACCTGATGAAGGCTAGTACTTCTGAATGTACAGAATTACTGCTCCAGTAATGCGTTGGTACTAAACTGAGCAGAAGGTGCTGGTGTGGATCCTGTTGTAATTTTGTACGGTGTTTAGCAGCGTCAGGATGGAGAGCTCCTGGAGTGCCTCATCTTAGGATGGGCTGCCATGGGCATGTTAAAGACCTTTGTGAACTGAGCTGTGAGGTGGCTTGCCTTTGGTAGGAATCTTTATTTTGGCTCTGCTGGACTTTGGGTTAGTCCTTGAAAAAAGCATAAACATTGAAAATTAAAAACCAGGCACAATAAACTAATTTTTGTTGAGGGTTTGAGTTAGTTGTAACACCATGTGGAACTTGCTGGAGGCCTGAGAGGGTATGAAGCAGTAGGGAGGATCAGAGCTAAGTGTTGATTGGAATGGGCCTGGAGCAGCAGGCTGGGACTTGTTCCCAGCTGGCAGCTGAGTGACTGTGGTGTTTGTTGTTCTTCTGTGTTAGGGTTTTGGCACCTGCTTTCACACTAAATCAGCTGTTGAGAATGTTGTATGTCGATGTAAAGGTGCTTAAACCTCCACATGTGTGTCTGACTGCTGTGGCGTATTTGCCTGATGGGTGTTTAGATTCTCTTTTCTTATTTTTTTTCTAGGAAGACTTGTGGTGTAATAATGTAGGGTATAAAAGAACAGTCAAGACCCCCAAACTTAAACCCACTTAATAGTAGTAATTATTGTTTATAATATTACTTTGCCTACAGAATGCAGTGAAGTACTTTGCCTTATTGAGGTAAGTTTGATACATACATGCATGATCTAAAGAGATCTTAAATGGACTTTTATTGCTAAGGGTAGCTTACAGTTTCAAACTGGAAAAAGACCACTTTCAGCCTGGCTTTTTAACAGTGTTATGAAGTGGTGTTATGTTTGATTTTAATCATGGTTCTGTACACTGATGTTTAATTTTCATGGCTCAGATATATGAACAATGTTAGAATAGTGCTTCAAAATAGTGCTTTTTTCACATAGACAATGTGAAAATGATAGACAATCTTCCCAAACTAGAGAGGCAGAAAACAGAGCAGATGAACTACTAAAAAAGCTGTAGTTCAATTTTGGTTTTGCCATTTAGATTTTTATGGTGACAACTGGTGAAACTGTGCTGTTTGTCAGATGGAAGAGGACATCTTAATAAAATGTCAGTTGCGATACTGGAAAATGCCTGGCTGGGCTAATGCTGTCACTTATTCTAAGCAAATAGCTTTGATACTGGGGTGTGACTGGAGTCATATAATCTACTTTAAATTCTGTATTTGTGAATCTTGAGCTATGACTTGATGCTTCTTTTTTTTCCTTCATTTGGGAAGAGACTGGAATAGAGGTGATTTTCCACAAGAACCTAATCCTGAATCTGACGGAATTTTATAGAGAATTACTGCATTTCTATGAAAGTTTTAATTCTCTAGTAAAAGGATCGCAGTTGGTTTATCCTTGTTTCATAATGTTACCAAAAAATTCTTCACAATTCTTCTTAGTTACCAAAAATTTTTCACAAATAATATAATTTTTTTTCCAAAGTGCTGAGTATATCAGATTTTCTTACAGAACTGAGTTGCATCCCAGTAAAGTTCCCCAAGGCTTTTCCATACTGATCAGTGTAGGTGCCTTTTATTAATTTTCAGTAAATGTTCCATTGTATGTCCTTACTTTTAAAAATATTTATGCATGTGCATATGTGTGTGTGCACATATATAACTCCACTGAGCTGAATGGAACTTCTTACACAAATACTACTGGAGTCCAATACTTGGACTGTGTTAAATAGAAATAGTGTCAACAATAGGGCTGTTACTGTCAATAGATGAGAGTTGTCACCGGGACAGTTTCCAAGTAAAATATGTTTTACCTGCAGTCAGTGCTTCGTTCAGTTTTGTACTGATGCACATGAATGACTAAATCCTTCTGCATACTTCATTCACATGCTAGAGCAATAGTTCGTCTACATATAGAAGGACTTTAAATAGGAAGCTCTTCCTATGACAGTAATGACTTTTGCAATAAGAGTAACGTAGTACTGTACCAAAGGAAATAATTGGTTTAAAAGAACATCTTTGGATAGTCTGTCAAACACAGCGTGTAATAATGTATATGTAATCTCTGTCTGTTCAGTGGAAAATTCTAAATATGAAGAATGACAGAATAAACTTTGTATGCAGGTTGAAATATGAACATTCATCTTGTAACTATTTTTATAATCAACTGACAAGAAAAGAGCTATTAAATGATGTTATTAATTTCCCATTTACTTGCCATGCTGACACCTGGATGACTTCTGCAGTGTATATTGATAAGCGTGCCCCTTATTCCTCTTCCCTCAGTGGCTTTGTAGCATTTTTGGTTGTACAAATTATAACTACGACGACCTTAAATGGAAGAAATAAGTTTTGTTTGTTGCTCTGCAAAAGGGAAGGTTCTGTGAACTGTTTCCCGTTGCAATGGGAGAAGTTATGCAGTTGTAAGCTAATTGGGAGGCTATGAGCTTCAATTGTGAGTCTTAGCTGCTTGATTGACAATTTTATTGTCCTTAAGGAAGGTAGTTGTCATGAAGGACTTTACCAGGGGCCCTGAGTAGTAGATCAGGCCTGGAATTTCAGTACAAGAGAGACAATATGGGATCTAGAACCTGTTTGACTTCAATGAAAAGAACCATGTATTATTAATTAGTATCTCCTATTGAAAGAGTTTTAGAAGGTAGATTGTATGTTGTGGGAGAACCCATAATCATCACTAATACAATCTTTGACTCCTACTGAGAAATTCTTTACCTCAGAAGAATTAAAGGATGTTCTATTTTCAGTTGTTAAAGTTAGTAGAGCATCCATTTTATAACGAGCCTATAGCTTTTGCTAATTCTCTACAAAGCCTGTGGGAAGGACAATAATACCTTGGATGAGATTGATAGTGCTTTGCAGATCTTTTTTCTTTGCCTTTATTCATTACACCTATCAGAAATAGTAAATTTGCCATGTTTTTCTAGACTGTTCTACAAGTGAGCAGCATATGGACCTTGCTAATGATTGTGGCTTAATTGCGGATGTATGGAAAACTATGGAAGGATTCCTTGGGGACCAAGGGCAGTGTGTAACCAAATCGGTGGCCTGTCAGCTCTAAAACAACATCTTTCTTCAAAGGGAGAAAGCGCAGGTCCTTCAGTGCCACTCGCCAATTATTGCATGCAACTTGCGTTGTGACTTTGAGGGGTGAGGGAGATTTCCCGCCTGTTTGGGCCATGAACAGAAACGGGCAAATTCATGTAAGAACAAAGGTGTATGCACATGCATGCACAGAGGTTAGCATTCATGTTTCTTTTCTGTGTTACACTGACGTAGTAGGGAGAGACATCAGTTTGTGCTGGGTCAGAATGTAAATGCATAATTTAAAAGGTAACTGATATTTCTATTTACTCTTTCTTGATATGGTATTCTGTGAACTTGATAATACAACAATTTAGCCCAGATTGTAATCTCTGGAAATCTTGTTATGAGTTATTTTTCCAGTAAAATATCTAGCGAGCTTCATAAATCTTGATGTGTCGATGGAAGGTCACATACTTAAATGCTGTCAAGCAAGATGTACTGTTTAGTTACAAGTGAAATCTGTGCCTGAATTACTTGTTGGCCATTAGTTAATTTTTAGTTGTTGTATCAGAGTTTAATTTTGGCATTTCCAGTCAGGGCCAAAATCTGACTTTGGGTGTATTTCTTCCCATTGTGACTGAAGCTCTAGTCCTCTAGCCAAAACCAGCTATTTGTGGTATCAAGCACGCATGTGAAGTCCCAGCCTCTTCGTTAGAGGTAAAGAGGAGTCTACTTGTAGGCTACATTGCAGGATTGGCACCTAAAGCCATGATTAAGCCCTCTACTGCCCTTCGACCGGTACGCACCACGCTGTGCCATTGTCCTTAGACCTTTCAAGCCTTTGGGGCAAAATTTGTCCTTTGCTCATAACAGCCTATGTTAGGAGAGAATCTGTGGGTATAAATTTGAGAATTTTAGATGTATTATCAAAAAGGCAGGTTTCAGTCTGCTCTTGCAGATTTGGCTGGTATTACGATACACTAAGCTGAGGAATGCTCCTAAATATGTAGGGAGATCCGTGTCAATGCCAAGGGATCCAGAGAGGAAAGGCATGCTTGAACTGAGCGTTTTGTCTGTGTTCCTGCTCCCATGGTCCTGGGCTCCTGTGTTATTTCTGAGGTAGGTGTTTGTGTTTGGCTGTTTGGTCGAACTGACAGTTGCCAGTGAATGCTGATGGAAATGGCAGCCACCTTCTCTGCTCTAGCTAGTGTGGGCAGGCAGGAGAGTACCACCTTCTGGGAGAAATGGCACTTCACAGTTCCTCTGTCCTGCAAGGATCTCTGGGTGGTTTTGTTATCACCTTCATGGTTTTGAGCTCAAAAAATACTACTTTTGGTGTAGGTTCTTAAAATCCTAACACTTTTTCCAGTTGTGCTGCTGATAGCACCATGCACTGCCCAGGTAACCATACAGACCTCCTGATTTCCAAATGTTCATCAGTTCATATCATAAATGTTAATCCCATGAACCAACTCCAATCAGCAGCTGAATTGGGGCCAGACTTATTAAGGGAACCAACAAGTCTCTCTTTGAATGCAGGGCACACAGAGGAGAAAAGGGCAGGTCTTAAATCAGTGTGTAGTTTAATTGTTATTATTTTCTGAGAGGCCCTGAAGCAATGTAATGCAGGTTTTTCAAAGCTGACATCACAAAATACTGGGACATGCTGCCAAGTCCATGTGGGTGGAGAAGAAAGGAGGTGTTCTTGATTCTTATAAACACTTGTACTTCTGTTCTCAAGGAAGAAAAAAAGAACAAACTTTACCGATGATTCTCTGAGAATGTCATTTCTGCCATTACCCAAAATGCTCATGTGGCATTTACATTTCCTGTGCTGTCTTCACTGCTCAGTTGTCTTGTACTAATTTATGTACCTTGTGTTTTATCAACTGGAGCATATGCATAAGAAAACCAGTTGAAGAACTTTAGAAGTCATTTATCACCTCCTCACAACTTCCAGCAGAATTAGTCATACTCACAGTTGCTCTGAAAAGTGTTCCAGTATTAAAGCAATGCAGTTGCATACTTTCACCTGAAAACGAAGTATTTTTGGTCTTATCTGATGATATTTAGGTTGCAAATCCTGACAATTAGCACAAACTCACATCATTTTCCTTAGGAAAGAATCTCAAAAGTTTTTAGCATTTACTCTACTTTTTGATAGAGGGATGATTGTTGGGCTAAACTCATCCTTGATAAAACTTCATTTCTGTAGTGATTGGAGAGAAATGAATTTTCACGCTTGCATTTACACCTTCTATTCTCGCATCTGTACAGCACTGCTCTGTCTTGAACCGGCATTCATATCTCATACTGACAGGGAAAATGATCCTGCAGCCCTTTTCTGCATAGACCTATTCTGCTTGAGAGGGTCACACAGGCAATATGGGATATGCACAGAAGAAAGGGATGTCAACTACCACTGACTGCATTTTGTCCAGAACGGTACCTCGCAGATAACTAGTGACAGGACAAGGGGGAACGGCTGCAAGTTGCGCCAGGGGAGGTTTAGTTTGGAGATTAGGAGAAATTTCTTCTCGGAAAGGGTGGTCAGGCATTGGAACGGGTTGCCCAGGGAGGTGGTTGAGTCACCGTCCCTGGGGGTGTTTAAAGAAAGGTTAGATGTGGTACTGAAGGACATGGTTTAGTTGGGTAATAGGTGGGGGGGACGGTTGGACTGGATGATCCTTGGGGTCCCTTCCAACCTTAATGATTCTATGATTTTGTGATTCTATGGTGTGTGGCACAGGAGGGATGCTCGTCACCAGTTTACGCAAATTGTTTGCTTTACAACAGTATACTGACTAGCCCAATGTAGCGTTTTATTTATGTAACCAAATATAAAGAAGATGCTTTTCATTCAGACATTCTGTGTATGGAAGATTAATTATGGCACTTTCGTACATAGTGTTCAGGTCACTGTGGGTGCCTTAAAAGAGCATAGACAGTCAGTTTTTTAATATTTGGCAGTGCGCAATGTGGCATGGAAATGGAGATGTTCCTCAGAAGCTGTTCAGTTTTATTGGTAGCAGAAGAGGCTTAGAACCGCCTGGACCCTTAGTGCTGTTTGGTTTGCACTCCTTTTATCCGTTGTTAAGAACTTGTGCTCTTGGTGTACTGATAGAAGGTGGCCCTTTAAAGATGCTTTGTAGTTTTCATTGATCTTATTATTGACTGTACTCTACATAACGAGTGCTTTGCTGTACCAGAGCTCTGAGATGCTGCAGAGTTGGGGCAACGTTGCTTGAAGTAACAATGACCAACTCAGTTCTTGACAAGCAAAGGAAGGGGATGTGGGAAGAAAACAAGTTAGGAAAATCTAGCCCCAAGTGGAGCAGAGGACACAGTGTTTAACACAGCCCAGGACACTTTGGATGGCTGAATCTGGAAGGCTCACCTTATGTTGCATATCTCTGTGGGAGTGGGGAATTAAATTGCATAGTGACTTGAGCAAAGTGGAATGTGAATGAAGGAATGTATTTAGGTTTGCCTTTTTTTGCATGCCTAGTCTGCTTGCAGGTGGAAGCTGTTAGCTGTGGAGCTGTTGATCCCAGGAGGGAAAACAGCTTGCTCTACTAATCATTGGGGCAGGTAGTGGACTGCTAAATCTTGTTTACTTTAATTGGCCTTGTAGTGCCTTTGAATCAGTGGGACTTGGGTGAATAATGGACTCCAGATTTGTCCTGGTATCTTCATCATGGACCATAGGTCTTACAGTGTAAACTATTAAATTACTGTAGATAAAACACCAGGGAGATTGGACTTGGAGTCCCTTGGGGATTGTGGAACTGCAAATTAACTCCTCACAGTTTACTTAATAAGAGTGTGTATTTCTTTTTTTAAGAAGACATTTTCTTGTGAGAAAAAGTTGATGAAGTGGTTAATTGGAACTGAGGTACAGCTGAGACTCTCAGCTTTCTTCTGAGAGTAGCAAGCTCCTTTTGCATGTTTCTTTGCTCTCTATGATGTACTGATAGGTAAGGACTATGCATGGAACCTTTGGCAGGGGTGGATAGGCACAAAACTCCTCAGCACTCAGTATGGAGGGAAAAAAAAAAAGATTAGCTTCAAATTCTTTCTCAGAAGTCCTGGCAAATAATGACTTAAGATGACATAAAAATGCACATGGCTCAGAGTAACTGTGCTGACATGGTGCCTTGTAGATAATGTGGTTTGCTCCCAGGTTCCAGCATGTTCCTCTTTGTTCTTCCCACAATAATTAATGCTGCAAGAGGTGTTTTTGTTATTGTTACTTTTCTTCCAAAACAAAAAATTCTACTCTGTTTTGCAATAAAGTGATATGTCTCCCAGCTCATTGGACCTGCAGTGTTGATTACAGTTTGTGTAGTTTGGATTGCAGAACAGCTTTTGAGCATAGGATCTTTCCTGTTAGTCTGAAAAATCTGGGTCCTCAAAGAAAGTTTGTTTCTTCTATGAATTGATCTGTTGCCTCCTACAGGATGGCAGATAAGGATGTAAGGGCCCAAACTTGTAAGGTGGGCATTTTCAGAAGAATCTATGGAGTGAAATGCAGTGGGAATCGGGATGCGCACAAATCCTGAGTTTCTTTGTACACAGTCCCATTAAATCACATGCAGTTCCTGGGGCTTGGCGCTTCCTAAGTTATGTGTTCCCTCACATGTAATGCGAAGTAAAATGTTTCCCTTCTGAGCAGCTCAGTGTCTGGGTGGGTGACTGCACAGAGCTGTGTGGGGTGGGCACACGGGCTGCCCAGGTGCCACCTGGCTGAAGACCCTGTGTCTGCAGCTGGCTCAGAGTTGTCCCAGAAGACTTGAGGGGAAGCAGAGTATCCGGGCCTTGATGGAGGTACCATTGATGTTGCCGGCCTAATTTGCTCCAAGCAGTGTAAGACCAAAGGAGGTAAAGGGCTTTAGGTTTTGAGACAGGGACAATATTTCTTCTCAAAAAGTATGTCGCTATTTCACTTGTGAGATGGAATGAGGAAAAAAGCTTTAGTGGTCATAGTTAAGTTTTTATTTTAATAGAGAAGGAGAGAATGTGTCAACTTGTCACTGTTTACTTTTCCTAATGCTCATTACACTTATCTTCAGTGTGTTTGCATTGTGTTCAGATTATCTAATCAACTTGCAATTACTCCTTTTCTTTTTTCCTCCCCCACTTCTCATCTATGCCATCATCATGAAAGGAAGCATTCTATAGAAATAGGGCTTGCCGCTCAAAAAGAAGGGAGTTCTGTTTAGTAGAAGTTGATTTAGTGTCTAAAAATAGCAAAACCTTGGCTCTTCACCACTATAACCACCTGACCCAGGAGAAGACCACCTGTCACAGGAGTGTTTTGTTTTGTTCATAGGGACAAGTGTTTTTTTGACAAAGAACGATATGCAACTTTAGGAAATTGGGAATTGTAATTACTTTAACATCTGATGTCAACTAAAAAATGAACTGAGTGTGCTCAGATATCAGAATATTATTTTTCTGTAGTTAAGGCTATGTCTCCATCATAAGGACTCTCAGTATCTTTAGGGATTACAGGATAATAATAGCTTGGCAATTAAAATTAAAAAAAAAAAGGCATTGAAACTTGGCTTCAGATGTGTTCTCCTGAGAGTAATTTCTTTAACCACGTCATGAAAAAGATAAATTGTTATATTTAGATTATATCAGATTAAAACAATTCCTAGCAGTCTATCATCTGAGGTTGGATAACTGTGGTAAGAGCTGCCATGTCAAAAGGAGAAATGCAATTTTGCTGTTGCTGCTTGAAATCTTACTGGTTTGGGTAGAGCTTTTTAAAATGCATTGGTGGTTTCTAGTTGCTTTTTTTTTAAAGTGTGCTTAACTGTTCCTGTAGTTGCAAACAATCTTGGTGTCTACCAATCTGAGCTTGGAGGTGAGGTGCCTGGTTGGTGGTGTAAATCCTAGCACACACCTGTCTGCCCCTCTAGAGACACAGTTGAGGCTGTGACCCTGCATGCCACTAGCCTTTAGTGGGAGCTGACTTCTTAGTCAGGCAGGCATGCTGTGACAGTGCCATACGGATGCATGTTGTGGATACAGATCCTTACCCTGCAGCGCACGCTGTAGAGAACCATTCTGGTTCCACTGGGGTCCTTTGAAAAGGAGCAGTTTGCTCTGGGAAGCTGTGCCTTCACTGTGGTGATCCCTTCCCCCTTCTTTCTGCACCTTGAGGAGAACCGATGCCTTGCACAAAACCTGAGTGATCTCCAGGAAGTCCTTCCAGCCTGCTTTGCAATAATTCTCTCCAAGTGGTTTGTTTTGTAAACTAGCAATAGTGTCAGGCATATTGAGTGCAGTTTCCTGCAGGAAAAACTAATATGTGCCTTTAATATGAAGAGTTAATTTATGTGTTTCTGTTTTGAAAATTAATTTTTGTGCTGTTCTGGAAGCTGGATGGAGTATTCCTGGAAGCACAGAGAAACAGGAATAGCTAACATGCAGCATGAATACAACGTTTGAGATACCATCCTCCTGTGCAGAGGCAGACCTGGAGACTCTGCCCTGGCACTTTGAGGTGGAGTTGCTGAAATAATCCTCTAAATAGCAGACCTTAGTGTTTGTTTTCCTGTTTTTTTTTAATAAGCCATTTGTGAATCATTGTTTTCATTATTCATCTAGCCTCAAAGATGGAGAAGTAACATTTAATGAATTCATGCACTAATATTTTTCCATCAGTAACTGAATAAATTACTGAAGGCAAGCCGTCCACTTTAATTTGAGGTGTATGACCATTCATTCCTTGGCCTTTTTACTGACATTGCCACTGCCACAATAGATCTTGTGACCTGGATTTCTGTCCATTAGCAGCTGGATTGCACCATCAAGGAACTTGACGTAGGCCATTTGCACAGGGCTTGGGTGGAGCACCAGAGCAAGGCCTGGGGAAGAGAGCTGCAGCTAGGCAATGCTGCGGTACCATCAGAAATAATATTTTCTTGTTCGTTCTCTTCTTGGAACACCTGTGCTTGGGGCAGAGGTTAATGCTTCAGCAACTGATGCCCATTCTTGGCTGAGTTACGTGTGTGTGCAGGCTCCCTCTCCCAGTTTAATGAGCTGAATGTGTGTGGTGGTAACTGTGCTAACCTAGCTTGGCTCATTCATGCGAGTGGCTGGGTTCACATTTCGTGGGGAGGCAATTGCAAGTAGGAGACAGTGTTTATGATGCTTGGGGAGTAGTGACTGGAGAACTACTGATGTGTTTTTCTTTTGTAGACAGTATAGGAAGACCAGCTTTGTGTTTAATTTTTTTTAAAAGACTTTCTTGCGATTTGTGTCCAGCTATCCATTTAGAGCAAGTGTTTGCATTTCAGGCTTTGGAACTTCTTGCTGTTGGAGCCACTAGCAGCACTTGCAGGCTGATACCTCAGCTAATATGTAGTCCCTCTTCAGTTCTGTGGCAATTTGGGAAGGGAGATTAAAAGATTTGGGAAAACTAGTACGGATGAGTGGGTCAGTCAAAACCAAATTGGATTGGTCAGACCTGTATTGTAGACAGGACATTTTCAGGGCCTTGCACTTGCTGGCCAGGATTACATGTGTCAGGTGACAATCAGAGGCATTCTCTGCTGACATAAACCTCACACCTGGATAGGTCATGTAAATTCTTGCTGGCAGGTTAGGAATATATACTGTAGTTTGTACCCTTTCATGTCACTAGGCCTTCTCTGCAGACAGACTTGACTCACCCATATGCAGTAGATGAGATGCGTGCTGGCAGCAGCTGCACAGCGTGTGTACAAGCTTGAGTAGTTGTCCTGAAAAGTCTGATACAATCTGTTGGGGTTCTTAGGTTTCACTGTGTCTGTCTGACTAAATGATGCTGGCCATTTGTTAAAGGTGTTGCTGCTGAACAACTTTAATTTTTGGAGGATTGCAGTCACTTATAGTGAGGGATCAGAAATATGTGAAATGTGTTACACTTCCAGACTTTTATTTAGCTAAATGGATTACATGATGCTAGACCAACCTCTTGAACCATTTAGACGCTCTTGCTGCACAGACACTCAAGATTGTTTTCAGAACCTGGTGAGGGTTTTGCCTTTCACTTGGCCTCAACTGTCTGTGTCACTTAGGGAAGTTTTGTTGCGTTTTCTCCTTGGTAGGGCGTCCCTTGGCTGGGAGCTCAAATGTTTGCTCCCTTCTGTGTGAGAAGTAGTCTGTCCCAGCAGGCCATGCTGATAGACCTGAACTCCATGTGTCCCACTGCAGCTCCAGGAAATTCCACAACAGCAGTATAATGTGTCATTGGGAGTTATTGTGCTGTTTGCCAGTAAGGTTTAGCTCTAAACTGGAGTTTGTTTCCATAAAACACATGCTTTTGTTGAGATGTAATACACTGCATCAGGCTGCGTGCAAGTGAATCTTTAAAATGCTTCACGATGGGAGCAGAGGTCTTGCTGCAAAGGGAACATCAGTGGATGAGCAAAACTAGCAGAGTAGCTTTCTTTCCAGGTTTTTTTTTTCTTGCCTATCTTTGCATGCTGTATGTGCTTGTTAAAGGGGACTCTTCCATGTGATGTTCTTGGCCCAGCATAGAGTCAATTTTAGGTGCCGGGGAAAAAGCTGTACTGTTTTTGCTGAAGAGAGAGGGCGCACAGGCCCAGATGGGACAACAGAAGATAACAGCAAAGTTAGGAAGAGGAGTCAGGTTTTGTTTCTGACACTCACAGTTTAGCTGCTGAACAACCACAGGATTCGTGTGCAATTCATGACCAAAATAGCTGGTTCCACACTGCAGCTATTCTCTCTCAGCAGCAGAACATGTCCACTGATCATAGGTTACTTTTTTTCTCCGCTGGCCAGTTGGTGGGTGAAAAATGTTTTTAGCAAGATTAAGTTGCTGGCTGTTGTAGCTTATGCCAAGGTTGAATCTCTTCTGCATGATTATGGCTGACTTTTGCAAGGTAGGATGTGAAAAGTGCATGAACCTGGGAGGAAAAACAGAGGAGCGATACCGGCTTCTGGTTTGTGTCTTAGTACTTCCTTGGCAATCTGCTATGGAAATGCTTAGACTGTGAAATTTATTTCTTTAAAGGTTGAAAACATCTTTCAGAAGCTCTTAAAAAGTGCTTAAGATAAACAGCACCTTTATTTTGTGGCTAAAATCAGAATATTATTAAGATTTATGCTTTTGCAATAATCTTTTCATTCCAGTGCATTACTACGCTTGGGCTGTCTGCCACATCTGAGCTGTGCCCAGTATCCCTTAGCAAATGAACATGGCATGTGTACGTATGAACGTGGTATTTGTGTGTCCATCACTCTAACAGAACAGAAATCTTGCAGACCCCGGTAATTATCTGATAGGTTCTGATCAGATAAAATCAGTCTGCATAATTTCTCTGGTGCTGTTCTGTGCTTTCTTTTACACTTTGCAGTCTGAGACAGGTCTATAGGCCATGTCAGGCACCATACTGTCAGAGCTGTCCATGCACCTGAGTTCATTTATGCCGCCTCAGGACAGAAACTGGCAGACGGTGTAGATAAAATGACCTTGTTGGCAGAGGCTGTCAGTGGGGTTCAGTCCAACGGATGTGGGCCTTGGAGCCACCTTGTATCACAGCAGACCCCATGCGGCCTGAGCTGAAAGCTTCACATGCACGGCAAAATGGAGTCGTAGAAAATCTGCCGTAGCGTATTTCCCGAACAAACCACGTTGCTTCTCTGTCTTGGGGAAGGAAATATGAGAACAATAATTCTCTGGAAACATTTGTTTCTGATCTTAGTGACTGAGAAAGGGAGGTGGAGTAGAAGATCTAAACTTTGTTTTAAAAGGCTTTCCACAGGCAACGTTGCCCTATAGGCAGTGTGGTGTTTAACTACTAAGAGTCTGTTTGCTTAAGCTACTGGAATTCAGCCAGGAGCACTTTCCTTCTCAGTATTAGTACATTCTTCGGGAGTAAAACGTTTGTTTGTTTCTGATGTCCTAGTGTTGTTACTACACAAAAAAGATTGATACATCCTTTGCAGTTGTGTTTAAATAGATGGATCACACACAAAGACAAATAAACGTTGAAGAAACAAACCAAAACCAGCCAAACCATCAACAAGAAAGCTAATGAAACGACTGTGTCTGGGTGGAGATGTTTGTTTAGTTCTCCAGTGTGGTCTCTTTCTTATCCTGCCAACATTGAGTGGGTCAGGATTAAAAATACATATGTTGGTGTTCCCTAAACATGTAGTATTTGGGTATTACCCCAGGCAGCAGCTGTGGTGTGTGGAAGTGTGCTCATGTGGGAGGAGAAGTGGGAGGTTTGGGAGGTGCTTGGGTACCAGGACCTCTGCCTTCACCTTTCCCTGTCTTCCCCGCTTAGGCAGGTGCTGCTGGGAGTTGTGGTGCTCTCCTTGGGAGAGTGGGGTTGTGTTTGGTGTCTTTAAATGAGAAACTCTTCAGAACAGAAGTCCTTATAGTATTCATGATGCAGCGCATGACTTAAGTGGCTCCATGATACATGTTTGGTATCAAAAAAATTGACTGATAGCATTTTATTTTCACACTTGGTAAGTCGTTGTATACTGCTGACCTTTTCTTAACACAGTATGTTTTTTTCCGCTCATGCTAATTATATTATGATTAAAAAAATAAGTGTACTGAAGGCATTAAAAGTAGTCTTCTGTGAATGGTGAATGAAACATAATTTTTAAGTGTCACAATACTAAATGAATTGCATTTGCATCAAATAATTCTTCATTTTCTTCATTGCTTTGCCTGGTTTTGTTACTTCTTTGCTGCTATTAATTACTGATTTCAGTTAAGATACAGTTGCTTTGTTTTTCTGCCCTTTTACCACGGGTCAGGGTCCTGCAGGAAATGATGAGCAATGAATTCCACTCATTGGTTTGGGGATTTTGTGTTTGTTTGCACAGTTAAATATGTTTTAAAAGGCTGAAACCAGCAAGTATATTATTGCTGCCACTACAAAGTCAGAAGAATTTCTTACTTGTTTCAAAATCAGTATTCAGGACTGACTGAATGCTAAGTTTCTCCCCTTGTACTGAGCAATAGTATGATAGCATTTGGGGAGGTGCCTTGTAGCACTAACTGATTGCCTGGACTTGCAATCCTTTAGAGTATTACTGATACCATAAATGTGAACTGTGTGCTGCACAGATAGTCTTCTGCTCATAAACATATTTGCAGATTTTGATCTTCTTGACTGACAGGACTGTGCCAGATGTATATCCCAAGTTTGTGAGAAGCCTTATTTTCCAAGGAGATAATTAATTTCCTTTGGATGTCTGATATTCTGATCTTGTTGGAGCCATAATCCGTGAAGCCAATTCTTAATTGGGCTTAAGGACGTAATTGTTATTGTAAGAGAGACAGTAGTACGATTCCTGGGAGAGAAAGAAGCTGAAGAACAGTTGATGATAGTTAATCAATACTTTTTTTCCTTCCTAAATAGAGTGGAAAACAAAGCAGTGTATCTGTCAAATGGGTATGGAAGTTGTTGTTAATCCTTCTGAAGTGCCTTCTGCTAGTAATGAAAACTGCATATGCGGTTAAGAAACAAAAATAAATATTTGTCCTGATGAGAAGGCACAAGGAGGAGATAAACAGGGCAGCAGCAAAGGGACTGTCAGAACTGTATGAAAGCCAAAAGAACAGAGAAGAAAATCAGCTCGGATTTCAGCAACTGATTTAGGACAGAAGGTCACTGAGGGCAGCAAAATCCAAACTTTTATCAGTATTTAGAGTATGTTCTGATATATTCCAGGCTATGTAGGCATGTATTTTTCTTACTGGGCTTGAAGGTGTTGCTTAGCTCCTAAAGCAGAGTTTTCCTTTTCATTTGGCCACTGTAGGAGAAGTGAAATAGCTCTGTGGAAATCTTAGTGCCTGCAAAGAGATGTCAAGTGGACCCTGCTGAGTTGCAGCAAGTCTGAGAAATGTTTAAGTGACTCTTAAAATTGGGACTTAAATTTTCACGTAGCTTACATGAATGCTGGATGCTAAGTGTCCTTGCAATAAAACTATTTGTGCTGCTGCAGCGGCATCCGTTCCAAGCTGTCAGGGAGACTGTCTAGGCTAGACAACATAAAGATTTGTGATAACATGTAAATTGTAGTTCTGGACAACTGACATCAAAGTAGACAAGGACCTCTATCCTGGTGCTGATTCAGCCAGAGTTATTTGGGAGTGGGGGTGAGATGGGTGAAGGATGTATTGTGTAGAAGCCAGACCTGCTGACTGCCATACCCTGCTATCCCCAAGCATCGGCGAAATGTTTGTCTTGTGTTGTCCCCAACTTGCAGGTGCACTCATTCCATTGGAGGGGGATAGCTGCCTTTGAAGGGCTGCATAAGGTAGTTCCTGCCCTGCGCTGGTTAGAGCTGTCCCATACTGATTTTGCTTTCAGAGGGACTGAAAATTTGCATCTTTGCCTAGTGGTACTTAAGAATTGGGTTGCAACAGCTCCTGTGTTAATAGCAGAACTGTGAACTCTGCTCCAAAATGACTGAGGACCAGATGTGAGCTGTTCGCATTAGTGTTGGTGAGTACTGAGGTGTGATGTTGTACCAGCTGCTCACCACACTGTACACTGTACCATATCAAGGTGTTCTCTCAAGTTAATCTTTCTGGTGCATCTTTCTACTGAAAGGAATTTCTTATTGGAGGACCTATTGGAGTTGTTTCTGTTCTACATCAAAATATTTTAGCTTTTTCTTTTTGTATTGTTCTGTTTCTTGGTCTCTTGCCATACTCTCTCCCTCCTCTGCTCCCCCCTCTCTCATGGTGTTGGTTCTTTGGTCCCATTCTGTTAGAAATATTAGAAATAGAAACATTAA
>VWZZ01004139.1:743474-943540 GCA_013399095.1 Psophia crepitans
CACCCTTTCCGAGAAGAAATTTCTCCTCATCTCCAGCCTGAACCTCCCCTGGCGCAACTTGCAGCCGTTCCCCCTAGTCCTGTCACTAGTTATCTGCGAGAAGAGGCCGACCCCCAGCTCACCACAACTTCCTTTCAGGTAGTTGTAGAGGGCAATAAGGTCTCCCCTGAGCCTCCTCTTCTCCAGACTAAACAAGCCCAGTTTCCTCAGCAGCTCCTCATAAGACCTGTGCTCCAGCCCCTTCACCAGTTTCGTTGCCCTTCTCTGGACACGCTCCAGGGCTTCGATGTCTTTCTTGTGGTGAGGGGCCCAAAACTGGACACAGTACTCGAGGTGCGGCCTCACCAGGGCTGAGTACAGGGGGACAATCACCTCCCTGCTCCTGCTGGCTACACTATTCCTGATACAGGCCATACCCTCGTGTCCTGTCGTTCCCACAGACACCCAGCACATGGCTGGGCACTCTTGAAATGAGAGGTCAAAAAGTAATAAATGATGCTTGTTAGCCTAAATATGCCAGACAGCCCTGGATACCCAAAGAGGATGCTCATGGTGTTTTAACCAAGCTATTACAGGGTCTGATTAAGTTTATGTTAGTTTAAATCAATTTGTATTTTATCTGCATTTGAAAGGGAGAGTAGTTTTGCCCTTCAAGCATTGCGTCTAGTCTTGAACTTGTCTGAAACTCTTGGCATTGCTAGGGGTAGTATATGCTGACAAACAAGGAAATTTTTTTTTTATAAGTCAGGCGAGCCTGGTAGTGAGATTTTAAGGGTGGAGAGAGGAAGGCAGCGATACATCCGTGCTTTAATTCCTTTACGGTTGTCTTCATGGCAGTGAGAGCTAAACGAGGAGTCACATTAGCAAGGAGAACTAGTGAGAAGTTCTCTGTGTGACTGGGTTATTGCTGGGCTTTGCTTTGCACTGACGCAACTAGTTTTACCTGTGCATATGCCACGTGGTTGTGTGTTGGCCAAGACCACCTTCTAGCTGAAAGCCAACCCAGCTGCAAAGCTGGCAGCAGCAGTAACAGACTTCCTTCCTGTACAGCAGAAGCAAGTCTTAGCATTGTGAAGCAGATGTTGCCCACTGGATGACAGATGCATTTAAAATCAGTTGTAAAACTGGATTTGGGATTTTGCAAATGAAGTTGAACAAGGACAAGTGCTATTTAACAGTCTGCATGCTTTGACAGAGAACTGTATTTCTGTTACACGGAAGTTCTGTGAAAGAATAAAGGCCAAGGCTTGGAGTTCTGCCCTTGGAAATAGGGCACTGAATTGTACCTGGACCATGGAAAGCCAGGTTTAGTCCTTGTTTTGTATATAAACTCTATTTAGGTGACCATACATAGCTAGCAAAGTGGCATGCTCTGTGATACAGAGAGCCCTGATGTAGTCCAAGACTCAGAAGTGGGGATATTAGAGGAGATGTGAAGGCAATTAGCCCGTGAGCAAATGCTGCGCTATTGCAGCTGTACAGCATCTGGAATGCAGTGCCAAATGTGGTTCTGGGCTGGGCAGTTGGAGCAGCCACCTTAGCATTCTGTCTCACAGGGCTCTGTGCTGGTCTGCTCTGCTGCGAGAGTGACTTGGTGGCAGTGAGGCAGCTGGATACAGTTGTGGTAAGGACTCCAAAAACAGGTGAGTTATTTTGGTTGTGTTTCAGACCCTACCTTTGAGATCATGTAGGTGTCAAGATAGATGATGTTGCAGTAGCACTGCTTAGTTTTTTTGTTGGGTTGGTTGGTTTTTTTTTTTCCTTTTAGTTTTGGAGGTGTATGCTGTGGGTACAGGGAGAGGGCTAGGCAAACACCAATGTTGGTGTCATTTTTGGGAACTGAGAGATGAAATGGTTTGTCCTGGTTCACTTTGAGGCTTTCTTTCAAATAATACCTAAAGTGAAATTAAAATTCATAGAGTAACATGCTGGGAAGACCATTAGAAGGTGTAAACCATGACTGAGAACAAGTAATATGTGCCATACACAATGCACTCCTTACACCCAGGAGACAAGATGGAATGGTAGTGTGGCATTGGGCCAGTACCTCTGTTTATTTTATCTTTTCAAATGTCTTTGTTACTTTTAAATATTTTTATTGTGTACTTCTGAAATATCGTTTTGATTGTTCAAGGGTAAATGGAAAGAAGATGCTTTAATATACTGTGACTACCTGAATGGCTAAGAGTGGCTGTGCCGATGGGGAAATGGTGGAAGGATGAAGAAATGTCTACTAAATAGAGTATCCCAGCTGCCCCAAGCACTGAGACTGTAGTACATAGTAGTTAGAGGCAAAACCCCCGTGTGTTTTAGAAAAGCACAGAACACAAAAGATGTAGCACTTAAATGTATGTAATAGGAGGTAAATACATGTGCTTCTAAGAGATGTCTTAACTTTCCTTATATTGATTCTCATTTGAGAGTGGAAAGGAAAGCTGTGGTCAGGTTCCCAGCTCTGCAGCAATTGCTCAGAGGAATATCCAGTTTTTCCTGCTGTGTTGTCTGGGTGGAGTGCCCTGCTTAGTCCTCTCTGTTGCCAGCCTGATAGAGATGCCGTGAAGAATAAGGTTAAGGAGGAGTTATGACTCTCTCTGCCACCCTACCATTGTACCGCATGGAGATTTGTTCTTTAAGGTGGTGAGGTTTGCTACTGTATAATATACTGCAAATTCTCATAGGGAAAAAACCCAACAAATCCAAACACCAAAGTACTGATGTCTTTTCTAGTTTCAAAACATTTATTTGGGGCAGAGGACAAGATGCTTGTCAAGCACCTGTTTGTGGTGAATTAAGTAGCGTCAACAACAAAGTGAGAACATAAGGAGTGAGTAAAATACGTTTTCCCCAGAAGGTTCTATTTGCAAAGGAAACTCCTTTAATGGTTTGAACATAGAATCTCTTTTTAAAACTTTGATATGTTTGATAAAGTAATTGAGGGATTTCCATTGGAGAAACTCAAGATTGAAGGAATAATTGTCAGGGGCAGTATATAAAATAGAAAACAAATATCCTGAAAACTCTACATATGTGACTTTTGTATTCAAAAAGCAAGCTTAAAAGGGAGGATGTGGATAACATTCTTTGCTACATCTGATGTACGCAACACTGAAATGGTTGGGAATGTTTTGATATTTTGTCATGTTATAGGAGCTAATTTAGAAAAGAATCTGAAACATTTGTGTCTGATGGACAAGTTGCAAAAATAGTATTTTAGAGTTTATCTAGTAATATAAATCCTTCTTTCCGTGCGGCAACAAGATCTTATCATTGCTAATAAATAGCTTAACTACACAGTTGTTATATAGCACAGAATTGTTGCAGAAATTGATTTTTATGTACCATAATGAGGATGGCTTGAATAATATAAACAAACATTTCTGGTGGGTTCAAGAGAATGGTAAACTCTTACCAGCAAAATGTAGGGCAAAGGACTCTTTTGCAAATTTTTCTTTCTTTCAGCTGAACTACTCGTGCATTGTTTGCAAATGGTTTGAAATTTAGAAAAATCTCAGTTTTCTATGGCTGGGCAAAGAAAAACTAGCAATCCTGAAAATTAAGGAGGCTTGAGTCAAAATGGAAAGCTTTTTGCTGGTTTTATCTGAGCAATAAAATTTTCCACGACTTTACCTGTTGTAATCTGCAGACAAGAAATAATCGCAAAAGAATGTGTTCCTGTGGTTGCTTTTTTCTTTTTGGATAAAACTAGATTTATTTAAAAAAATATTCTTTTGTATTTGCATGAGTTTTAAATGGCTCAAAATGCAGTAAGCGTGTTCTGAAGAACAACAAAAAAAAAGTAATATTTTTATGACAGCTGCTGAGACAGCCCCATTAATTAGCCTTCTTGGTTACAGCATGACAGGGATGCAGAAAGTACTGAGATACTTCACTTTCGTTGTTCTGCATGGTCTTTGCAGAAAATGGAGTACATTGTACACCTTTCCCCAAGGACATTTGCAAGTACGGATGTTGTTTTTAGTATAATAAATAGAATTATGCCTTTTTTCCTGTATATTGCTGGAAAACAACATTGGAGGTTATAGTATTGTCATATGCACACAGTTTGAGTATTGTAGAATTCTTCCTTAGCTGTTGACTAAATGTTTAATAAATGAATATAATCTGTCTTTTGGAAATTGCACATAAAATTTACTGGCTGCTCCTCTTCCTGTTATAAAGTGTAATTCATGTGTATAAGCTTTCTTGCAATGTTGGGTAATTTGAAAGTTTAGCTGCTTGTTATGAAGCAGCTACCTTAGTAGATGGGCAAGGCTCTGGAAGCTCATGGTGAGGTCAAAGTAGGTGATCCTTGAGGTCTCTTCCAACCTTAGTGATTCTATGATTTGAAATGAGGGGAAGAAATCCAATGATACTTTTTCTTGTGTTAAATACCTTAATAATGATTGATTAATACCAATACCACTCAGTCAGTAATATTTTTTCAATTGTAAGATTGCATTTTGATTAAACTTTTGTAGAAGTATGTTAAAGAAAAGCGGAAATCTATTGCTTGCGAGGTAATGAGAAGAATAAAATTATCCGCAAAACCCCAGAAGAAAAGCAGATGTAATTTATAATTTTTCACAAAAGCTGCAGAATTCTTCAACCGGTATTATGCACCACCAGAGAGCTGTTAGGAGTTTATTTGATTACAGGATTAGGCAGGCCACAGCCACCTTTTCGCTTTTATTTCCCTTCAGAGGCGGCTGCTGAGGGTGGGTTGAGCGCTCAGCAGCCGCCTTTGTGTAGGATGTCCTTCCGTGTCGGCTGGGCGCTGGTGCGGCCGCGGGCCAGGCCTGCTCCCGCTGCCCGCGGCGTTGTGCCAGAGCGGCTCTGCGCTTACCTGCAGTGTGATGGAAGTGGAAAATCGCGGGATAGGGCAGGGCCCCCACACTGGGATTCGGGGCAGTTTTCCCTGGCCTGGCTGAAGATGTATTTGGTAGTCATCCAAAGCTGCTGCTGTGTGTTTAGCTGAACAGCTGTGGTCTCTGCGCTTGTAAATCCACAAGGATTTTCCAGGCGTCTGGGAAGGGAGGAGCGGGGAGGATATCCAGCTTGTGGTTCCGCAGGGAAGCGGACAGCACTGTATTTTGAGGTGTGTGTGTGTCTATATTGCCTCCTCAGTGGATCAATTACAAGGTATCCAAACTAGATAGATGCAAGGAAAAGATGTTCTTTGTGCTGCAAGATTTAGCTTTTTTCTTCTTAGTCGCAGAAATCTCTTAGATTTTGTTTGATGAATTGAGTGTGGTCAAAGAATATCATTCCCAGTTCTAGATCTTATTTTGGGTATAACTAGGACTGTGTACGAGTACTGTGATTCCTGTTACCCTCTTCAAAAGGGACTGAATATTTGAAGGTGTGCTTTTCTTTTGAAAGATGATTAGGCATTTAAGTTCTGTGGTCTGTGCAGGTGCTACCATGTTTGTCAAAGTTTTTACCCTAGTGCTCGGAAGTATGAAGAATTGGTATAACACATGCATTAGCTTGATAAAATTAGTCTTGCTTTCCAGTTTATTTTCTAATCTGACAAGAAAATAAATCCTTTACTGAAGTGGATTCCATATATGCCGTGTTTACCAGATCTCTAAAGAAATCCTTGTAGCAGATTACTGAATAATTAAGATGATTCAGAGATTTACAGGGACAGAACATACAGGCGAGTATTCTAGGTGTTAGGAAGCTGAGCTGCTGTCCTGGACAGGTATAAATGGTAGATGCAAAGCTCTCTTCGTATCATTGGAGTAAACACTGGGTAAGATGATGAGAATGATTTTCCTGTAAAGATAAACCATACGGAAATGAATAAAACCCTCAGCAACCATTGATTCTTTTTTATTTACCCATCTCTTACTCTTCAAGAAAAGGAAAAATGAAAACAGTGTTCACTGATGGGGATGGTGAGGTCTATTCTCTTTGCTTGTCTCATTTACCTTGTTTAATTTTTGATTTATGGTCTCAGTTGGGAAGTCATGCTTTGGTTCTATGCCTTGTCTTAAGGCTGACATTTGCTGAGTAAATATGAATGAAAGAAAATACACAGGCTGTGACCGCACAATCGAGTCTTGTGTGGTTGCTGGTTGTGCTTACCTGCAGTACTGCTTTGTTGTGCTGCAGCAATGTTAGACCTACCATGTTACTGTGACGGCTTCCTCTGCTGTGCCTGGACCAGGTGCATCATCTGCATTGAACAAGATCTATTCAAAGTGTTCGAGTGACTTGCAAATAACAGCAGGTGATGAAGCCTTCTCTTACTGAGGATAGTCTGGCTTTTGATTCAACCTTTACCAAATGTTCTCTCCTTAGGGTGAAATTATTCAGTTCTTTGGTTCAATTACCATTACTGCTGGCATATTTGCCTTTGAGCTGGGGGCAGTGCAAAACAGGCTGTAGCCTTAAAGACATCATCAGCTCAATGTGCTCATGTGTGTAACCATGATTGCATTTGACTTGAGCGCTGTTGGCTGATTTGTTGCTTGGTAATTTGCTCTATTGAATGCTCTTTCTTCCATGGTTAAGTGCAGAAGAGTCCTATGTGGGGTAATTGTGACTAGGCAGAGTTATCTGTAGGGCTTTAGAACAGAAATTTTGCCTCGCAAGTGCACAGATCCTGTGTCTGCCTGAGGACAGAGACTGGGCAGCACTTTGTTGCATTCAGCTGATGAGGAAACTTTGCATTGAACTTTCAGGGTTTGTATCTTGAGCTTTGTAAGGTGGAAAAGTTGATGTCAGTGCTAAGAAGAGAAATCATGGGGGTTGTGAGGAAAATAATCCAGGAGATCTTATGCCTTATCTGTTTGGTGGTGATGATGGCACCCCTCTGCTGTTACAACACTTGGGTTACTGGCCTTACACCAGCACATTGCTGTGGTTAGGTGGTGTAGGGGAAGGGTGCTTGAGGATTGCAAGTAGACTGGGAAATCAGAGGGAGAAGTGTTGTATTTTCAGAGTGTCCTAGCTCTGGCCAGGCCGGGGTTAATGCTCAGGCCCGGGCCAGGTGAGCCGGGCCGGGCCGGCCGCTATTCCACACCACGTGACGTCACGCCCCTATAAAGGGACTGGTCGGGAGGGGCCCGGGGCTGCTCCGGGACGGGCTCGCTGTGGGCTGCGCCTCTGGTCCGTCGGGTCGTCGGTCGGTAAGTACTGCGTTTGTTATCGCGGCTGTTTACATCCCGGGATAACTACTGCGGCCCTATTGTCATTTCCCCTCTCCCTTTGTCGGCCCATTAAACGGCCGTTATCTCAACTCGAAGCCATTTGCCCTTTTGTTGCCTCACTCTGCCCCGTGTTTTGCTGCCGGGGCGGTGAGCGAGCGGCTGTATGGGGCTCGGCTGCCGGCTGGGGCCGGGGCCGAACCACGACACAGAGCAACTTGCTGAGGATTGAAACCTTAGGGAGAAATTGTGAAACAGTGTAGTTTGTCCAAGTGGGTGATGGCAGGTGCTTGAGGACCGAAGATCCTAGCCAAAGACAGCTGATTTTAAACACTGACAGTAAGTGGTGGAGTAAACACCCATATCAGGGTTACCTGACAGCACACATGCCTCCTGATGTGTTCCATGACTTTATGCTGGGGCCATAAATCCTGTGGCATTCCTGGAGTCCGAGTGTGTGTGTAAGATCCCACTCGTAACATGAGGTGAAGAGATGGGAAAAGACCTGAGACCTGGACAGAAGAGCATACACTTATTTGCTCTGTATAGTTTTCAAATATATTGGCACCCTAAAGATTCTTGCCAGAGTGTTTTAGAGAGTATCTGCCTCAATGTTTTTTGGCCAAAGGTGTCCAGCCACCCAAAGCCAGTGTTTGTCTCATGTTAATCAAGAAGAGTGATGGAAGGACAGATGTAGAAAGTGATTTGTCTGCATTGCTGAGAGACTGCAAAATGCTGCACAGTAGATTAGGAGAGCTGAATGAAAGAGAAAAAGCCTAAAACACAAAGCCAGGGTAGTGCAGACAAAAACTGAAAATTAAAGGATGGAACTTACCAGTAAGAGATGGCAAATTCTTTTCTGAAGAATTGTATGCTCCCTGTATATAACAGAGAAAATCTACTTGCAAGTATGAAAGGGTGCAGTGAGACTGAAGAGTCATTAAGTCAAGTTTCCCACAACTCCTGTGTGTTCCGGAGTCTGTTCAGCAGGGTCAGAGCGGGTTGCTGGAGGCAGAGGTTCACCAGATGTGAGCAGTGGAACTGGCTCCGTGGCTTTAGATGTTCAGTGACCAGTGATCAGCAGTGGAATCTCTGGACTCAACTTTTGTACTATGAGGTGCCTGTATGTAAATTTGGGGACTGGTATTGCACCTAGGAAATGTTTAATGCTTGCAGTATGCTCTTGCAACTTCTTGGCTCACTATACCTCTGTGGACCGCATACAGGTAATTCTGCCTATGGTTTGACATTGATGCATATGAGGAGATAGCAGCTATTAACACAGGCTTTGCAGAGAAATGATTTGGCATCTGAAGGCCTTTTCTTGTTATGCCGTCCTCTGCATTGCTCTGTTAATAATCTTATTGGTGCTTTTTGAAACCTACAATTACAGTGAGCTCTGTGATTGATGGGAAGTGGCATTAAAGGATTAATGAGCTGAACTGAATATTCTGTGATTCCTTGAAGTGTCAACATCAGCATGCAACAGCACACAGCTGATTAGCTTGATTCAGTCTTTGGCAGCCAGCACAGGGCATTATCCTGAGATAGTGTGCACTTCAGCCACTGCAGAAGGACTCAGTGTCAGAGTTACTGTGATACAGGATTGTAAAAAAAAAAAAAAATAAAAAAAATTAAACCTCTTTAAAAGTGGGGTCGTGGCTACATGCTTTGCAGGTATAAATTGACATGGCATGAAAGCTCAGATCAGATGTGCTCTTGGTTTTACCTCAGAGAGTGGAAGTGGTCATTCTGGTACAGTGGCAGTCTTGTGCTTGTAGGAGCTTAGAAAATACTGTGGTTGAATAGGATGTTTAATTTTCAATAAATTTGCTCTTCAAATGTTTGTCCTGGCTGCCTTTCCTTTTCCATGTGCTTTCCTTTCCTACCTCTCCTTTAAAAAAAAGAATGTTTGTGTAATTACACTGTGTGTCTATATACATACATACATGCACACCCAAATATGGAGGACCAGAACATGTGCAGCTTTCACAAACCCTCAGCTCTCTTTGATGTGAGTCCTGAATATAATTACTTGTATCGGCCTCTGCCTGTGTAGTTAGGTTAACATTGCATGCACCTTCTCTGTCTCAAATCAACACAAGGTCTAGAGTTTTGACAAGTGTATTCTAATTTATTTAATGCTGCAGCTGTACTTGCTTGCTCCCAAGCACTTTCCTTGTATCTTTTGAAAAAAATATGCTGTCAAAGACAGTATTCCAGACGAAAAAAGTGTCAGCGGAAATGTTGCACGGGATCCCCTGAGCCCTTTGCTCAGTATGTCTTGGTTTTACAGGTGGTTATGTGGTAGGATCCACTGAGGTTAGTAGAGTTGCTTGTGCTTTTTTTGTTCATAAGAACAGTTGCCACAGTGGTCAGCTTAGGGCTATTGGAACAGTTTTCTGAATATCTGCTTTGAGTGACCAGCCCATGTCAAATCAAACCCCTCTGTTCTGAAAGCCCCTTGAACCTTTGAAAATCTGTACAGTAAAAAGCTGGAGATGAATTATATGTGTAGCATTTTGAAATGTACCAGGACAAACTCTTTGCTCAGCACCTATAATTACAAACAGCATTCTGATCCTGAATAGAGGGTTTTAAAGAAAATCACATTCAAAGCTGCTCATTAATTATATTACTGAGTGTCAGCTCTTTTAATAAAAGTGAGAGTGCATTCTTCCTTGGCTCAAATACAAATACAGTAGAGATAATGCCACTGCCCAAGGAAGGATTATTTAAAATTAGGATGATGCTTGTGACTACTAATTAAAAGCTAATAAACCTGATAAAAATGGGATTTCTAAGCTAGATTTGAATCAGTTTGCCGTTGTTACTTGTGACTGAGGTCTCTGGGTGAGGCACCCAGAAAGCCCTGCTATATGTCTCTGTCTTCCCCAATTACCCTTTAGACTGGGTAGTGGTGTTAATGTGCTGTTTCTGTGATGCCACCACTGTTGTTCATACAGGGAGGCCACCAAAGACTTAATATTCATATGTTTTATTTAGAATAAAAAAAGTTATTTAAAAAGTTTTTTTTAATGAATTCCAAGTTCTGTACACTTCCACATATGTTTCTAGTATGGCAGTAGAAATAGATTGAATGCTAGTCAGCACTTGCAGCTCAGACAGTACCTCTTTTGTCATGTTGCAGCACAAAACGTTACTCAGATTCTTAATGCACTTGACCTCAGTTACATCTAGATGATGTATCACAGCCTGAAAAAGCTGTTAAAGGAACCTTTCAACATTGCCAAGTCAAATGGCTCATTTCAGGAAATACTGGAATAAAGGGTGTTTGTGCAGTCTTTGTGGCAGCCTTCTGCATACGTATTATAAAGCAGTCTTTAATTTTGGGATCACATTATTACTTGTTTCCACAGAACTCCTGCCTCATGAAGTTCATGGTATGGATGTTGCTCCATTTGGGAACAGCCACTTGGTGTTTTCGTTCTTCTCCTGTATTTTCAGTGCATGTCTTCATTCTTTTTGTTTTCTGCAAGCTGTGTAAGACTGTTCTGAAAATACCAACTTTTAAGTATCTGTCATTTTCCATTATCTTGCTGTGTCACATAGTTTAGGAATTTATGTTTCAGAACCTTATGGACTTTTCGAAGTTGTACAGCTGCTGTGAGCCTGTTTAACAAGTACCCTTAGCATCAGCTGAGGCTGTGAGACAGATGTCACCTGAATTGAAGTCCATGCATGTTTTCAAAGGTTTTCTTGGCAACTTGCAGTAAATAACTTAATCTCTCTGTGCCTCAGAGATAGGATAACTAGTCCTTTGCCATATCATAGAAGAATTGGGAAGATGACAGTTGTAGACTGGGAGGTGTTTGGATATTAAAATAGTAAGACCCTGTAAGACAGAGGGACACTGTTCATTTAATGATTCTTCTTGAAAAGTTGTAATTGGCAGGGCTGAGTGTGGTAATTCGTCTGACAAGTGGTGGTCAGTGGTGAAGGTCCGATTGGCTTTGTGGGCTCAGGACCAGATGTTGTGAGAGAAATGCTTTCTGACAGGAGAAATGCTCGAGGATTTGTTTTAGGGAGAGAATGGGAACATGTAGATTCTCTGGCAGCAGAAGAAAGCAAAGATACTTTTCAGGCATGTTTTCATCACTACAGAGACATTGTGGTTCACCAAGATGTGTCCCAGACAGATCGTTAGCTCCTATGAATCGGTGGCATTCCCTGGTGTTTTGGTAGAGCTGTGCTGATCTTTCCTAGCTAGGCATCAGGCTTTTCAGAAGGAAATCTCATGGAAGAAGAAAAAAGTTTCAGGCAATTCTTTCCTCAGAGGAAGCTTCCAACCATGTTATCTCTTATAGTGTTGATGTCAATAAATTGAAAATTGGCTAAGGAGGTAATAAAAGGATGTGGTTTAATTTTACTTGCAACTGTATAGATCCTGCTTAAAGTCCCTGGATATCAGAATTGCTGTGAGGAAGACATTGCTTGTGAATGAGAATAGGAAGCAATTCAGAATTCTCGGGTTAATACTAACAGAAGTGCCTTGTCACGAAAGAATAAAGAATTTACTTGAATAGGAGCAATGTTAGAGTAACACTGATTGCTCTTGAAAGTCAATTATTTTTTTGTTACATATTTTCTTGCGCTGCTGTTGCCCTTGCAGTGCAGTGAGTTGCACCTCTGAGAATGTTTTAAGCATTAAAAAAAGAAGGCGAAAGGGTAACAGGATCAAAGAACCAAACAGAAGCTTTGAGGTTCTGTCACTGAAGAAGTACCAGCAGCGCGCTCTGTACTTTTGGTGTGAATTCCTGTCCCTGAAACTGGGAGATTAAAGTTGAAAGGGTATGCGCTTCATATAGCTCCTGGGAAAGTAGGCTCTCGGCTTCCATTAACGACATTGAATGTGTGTCTGCTCCTTTTTTGCACAGCAGGGAAGATGCCCCACAGACCTGTTATGTTACTCCCTCTTCAGCTCTGAGCCATAGATCATTCTTCATGTGTAAACAATCTAATATATTCTGGGGTTTTTAGAACTCATTAAACTTCAGTTCACAAGACATGGTAAGAGAAGCTATCAAAAGTACCATAGCAGATGAGGAACAGTCTTGCCCCAATTAGAGATAAAGTTGGCTTTGAAATTTCTGGCTTTTTAAGGAAACAGAAGATTCATTTGTTCTTCCTTCACACAGACTGCTGAGAGCAGGCAGCAGCAGTAGGCTTCAAATGTGAACCTCAGTTCAAAATGTGAATTAGCCTAGTGTATTTTCAGGGTACATCCACAAATCCTGCTGCTCAGCTTCATCACCTGCAGACAGGCAAACAACCAAAAATCTTGGACTGTCCATTATCTGTGGTGGGCAGATCAAAGAAAGGTAAATGCAAAAGGCTGGAAGGAGTTGCAGTAGATACGATACAGACCTTGGTTATGGAGGCAGGTTCCCTGCAATATCCCCATCCTGTTTACCTGGTTCTTTTTGACTGTCCAGTGAAGGTGGTGTACAGCTTCAGTAGGTTCCTAATTTAGTTGGATTAGCCTAAATCTCCTTTGCAAGTCTTTCAGACATGCTGAACAACTGTTAGCTTTATACTTTGGAGGATTATCTCTTGTGTTAAGGCATGTCTGTGGTGCAGACAGTAGTTATCAGTAATGGGTTGGTGGCTCTGACAGAAATGCTCCGGAAACTCTGACTGTGGAAGCTGAATATCTGGTTGTTCACTTTGCTTTTCTGTGGGGTGTGACTTGCCTCCACCTAAGCGTCAGCACAGCAGAGAAGAATGTGGGTTGGCATGCCAGCTCCTCTTGTGCAAAGTTGTGTACCTGGGCTCAACCCCTTGGGTTCCAGCTGAGATGTTGCTGTATGAAACTGTGTGCTGAAACATTTCTTTTTGCTGCTTCTGTAGCAGCACTACTATAGCACTTGCATCACTGAGTTTCGTGGTGGTGATTTTGGACCTAATGAAATACTTGTAAACTCGCTCGACTCAGTGCTTTCTTCTGGCCGGTCACAGAAAAGATTACGAAGAAGTGAGCCTCAGACTGACTCCTTGAGAACTCATGCAAACCCCTGAAGAGCATACCATGTCTGTGCTGCCCTTTTTCCAGTATATACGCTATACTGTAAGAGAGAACTAGATTTAGACCAGTTTGTCTTGACTGGTTCTTTGCAGAAGCAGATTTGCTGATTTTGATCATCTAACTATCTTTTGGATATTTATAATTGATTAACGATTTGTTTTAGGAATCTGAGTTAGGTTGACAGCTCTTTAGTTCCCTGTGGTTGTCATCATCCTCTTTCCTTTTTATGGTGGTCCTGTGCTTGCCTTTGGACAGCTCTTTAGGACTCCCCTCATCTCCCATGAGTTTGCAGTGTCGGTCGTTTTATCCATTAATGTGTGACTGTTTTGTTTTGGAATTAGTATGGTTTTGTTTTTTTCAGTTGTTNTCACCTGTTTCAGCTGACTTACCTACATGAGTCTCTTCTTAATATTCTTTAAGCAAATCTCTCTGTTTTGGTCAGCACTGTAGTTACTTGATGTCCCAGCTTTCTTTTGCCACAGAATAGTTTACCTTTGTGTCTCTGTTCTCTCTCCAGCACTTGTAGCTTTCCTGCACTCTGCTGGCCTCCCATGAAGCCCTGCTGACCTGTGCAGAGTTGCTTGAAATCTGTCTCTCTTTGAGATTCACCACCTTTAATCTGTGGCATTCATTCCTTCTTTCTGTCGGAACAGTTGGTGGTGTCATTTCATGATTGCCATTACCCAATCCATGTCCTGCCTTCAGATTTTTCAAACAATTTCTCCCTTTTAGTCAAACCAACTCCATCTTCTGAAATGAAACATACCCAGGGTGTTAGAAAACACTGATGTGTCCAGCTGTGCCAGTGGATATTTTGAATAAGCGCAGCTGTGTTCATAGCATATCCCCCTCTCTTGGGGCTGGCATAGGCTGAAAGATGGGAAATACTGGACAACTTTATTTTCCTCCTGCATGTTACTGGAGCGCTGTTAGTGAAAGACTTTGCTAACCAGATCTATCAGTGTGACTCCCTGCAGGAACACCAACTTCATGTAAAAGCTGACAGCATTAGCAAATGGCACTGTAGTTACAGGAAAGGGGTAGATATATAGGTGTGTTCTTGAAAAATGACTCCTGATTTTGTTACCCAACCAGTATTCAGAAGACAAGATGCCAACATGTAGCAGTGCTAGTTGTGTTTTCTCTGAGACAAACAATTGGCATGGTACTTTCTTTATTAGTAGTATTTTCCTAAACGTGACCTGGGTGTTCACCACCGTCTGCATGAGTCAGGGCTGTAATTCTGAGAATCTTGAGGTTCCTAAAGTAGACCTAAGTGTAACTGTAGCAGAAAAGTAAATGGGTGTCTGAGTATTTCACAGCCGCATCAAGTCTGTTTCCCTTTTATCACGACCCAAAATATTTGGATGAGCCTAGAGTCTTTCAAAGAGTAAACATTGTGGACCAGGCCTTAAAGATGCTGGAAGTTCTGCTTGCTGAAGGTGTCAGAGTTGTGTGCTTGCCTGTCATAGGCTCATCAGAAGCTTTATAAAAGGAATCCTGCTGGTACTGTCCCTACTCATCTCTTGCTTTGGGTATGGACTGGGAGCTCCTCGGAGATTAGGAGGTGCTGAATGGGGTTTTGCTCAAGAGGGGAATATTATGTATGAGTTGTTAGGTGATTGGGTTTTGCTAACCATAAACAGCAGTGTCTGGACAAGCAGCATCTTCCTAGAGAATGCCAAATCTTTGGTGCATGACACTGCACCCGAGGGTGGGGCCTTAGACAAATCTCATTTAGCAAGTCTAACCGGCTTAGAGCTGATTTCCTTCTCAGACATATGGAATTAACCAAAGATAATAGGAACCACGCCTGGCCAGGATATTGTAAGAACTGACTTTTCATTTTCTGGTATTGGGAGGAAAGAAGAAGTAGCTGACCTTGAATTTTCTTTGGATTTTCTCCTGGTTACACCTCTGTCTTTATCCTCAGTTATGACAGCAGCGTGCAATACAGACTTAGTCGTCTTTTCCTTACAGAAAGCTGCCTTATACTTAAAAGCAGGAGGTAAGGCTGGGGTCCCTGCTTTCTGCCCACTGCCTCACGTTAACTGTGGCAAGACACTGAATCTTCCCTTCAGTACCTTTCTGTGAAATGAAATGCTTAATTTCTAAGTTTGATAAAGTTAGAGACAAGACTCCATTCCTGTCAGTGACAATCCCTATGTTCATAGGTACAGTGAGACATAGCAAAGTTGACTAAAAATAGAAAGTGCTTTTATTCCTGCTAGCATATATCTTCTCCCCGCCCTTTCCCTGTTAAGCAGTGAATATCTTATATAGCTTTTTTCAGCTGTGACTTCTTTTTTTTGTTAGCCACATTCTGGCAAAATTAAATTCTGCAAGTAAGGTGTGTGCTGATTAAGGGTGATATGGTAGTACTGGAAAATGGTCCGTTTGCTGGCTGTTGACTTGAATCTGGGAAGGGAAGTCTTTTTGTTCTCTCTCCTTCAGTGCAGTTCATAAATACCAACAATTGCGATTTATAGGTGCTTCTCCCCTGCCCAGCCCTTCTCAGGATTTGCAAAACAGTTATTAATCCTTATTTATGCTGTTGTGATGATATTATACTCATCATAAGATACGGTTGTAACTAGAGCACAGAGTAGTTAAGGATGTGCCCAAGGTCGTGCACTAAGCAGCTGTAACACCAGAGAGAATTCTCCTCTGTGACTGCTCAGCAGCACTTTCCTACCACAGCTTTTCTGTGGTACACGATACTCAATTATGTGATACTCAATGTATAGGTCCCATCAGTCCAGTCTGCAGCTTCTAAGCACGTCTTTTTTTTTTTTTTTTTTTTTAAACTGTGTGGTATAACTGTGGGATTTCTGGAAACAAGGAAGCTTTTGGTAAATTAAGTCGTATTATCTGCGTTCTTTCTTTGCTGGCTCCTTGTACTTTTGGTTGTTGCTGTTACCATCTTTTGTAACTTTTGGTGAATCATCTGCAGTGAATCTGGATATGTAAAAGGTCTTCTGCCTGCAGATGGTCTTGTTACCGTAAAATCTGGCAGAAGAACTCTCTAAGACTCGTTTTGGAGTTTTAGAAAGCAGGCATTCTTTATTGCAGCGCTGGATGCACGGGGGATCACTCCTCCTGTCGTGCATGCCCAGAGTTAGAGTTAGTTTACATTTATTAGCCCAACTTATGCATATTCATACATTTATCAGAATAACCTGTACGTATTCATACTTTCTAAACTACAATTGGTCAACTCTTTGCTCGCTTCGAATTAAAAACACAGTGTCTCCTAAATTCACTGCGCATGTTCAGTGAGTAGGGGTCTGTATCTGGGGAGGGGGAGTTTTTAGCACTGGAGGTGTGGTTTTCATATTATAATGAGACAGTTCATGTTAAGGATACCAATTAGAGGAGTTTCTGCTGACTTTTGACTCTCAAGAATGTATATCTTTTTGTTAACAAGTGTTCCTCTATTCAAGATTCCTTTGCTACATCTTATCTAAGCATACCTCATTCTAATTAAATACATTGGAAAGTTTCAAGGATGGTCCTCCTGCTCTCAAACCCTCAGTTATCTTATTCTCAGGCAAAGAAAACACAGCTCAGAATATGCATCCTACGTGTTAACTCCTTCTTCTCAAAAGTGCTTTCAGCTATGTCTGCGTGCTGCAAAGGTTACAATGACCTACTCTATTATCAATAGAAATGTTAGTGAGGCATTTCAGCTTACAGTCTCTTTCTATAAAAGAAGGGGTTTAGTTGTTTCCGTGAAACTCTGATCCTAACAGAAACCATCAGTGTAGCCTGTGTTTCAGTGGCATCTGCTTTTCTGTGGACATCCACCTAATATGAGACCAGGTGTTCTGAAGGCCTAAGCTCTTCAGTGCTACGTAGTCTGACGCACACAAAGGGATGTGAGCTATGATGGCAGGAGAGGTTCTAGACCCTGGAAAGCAGGGTTTGGTATGGCTTTGCACATGCTACCGAAAGCAGAGAAGGAAGGTATTTTGTTAATCACATGCTGCAATTTGTGAGTCTTTAATTCATGCAATAAAATATGAGCCTTTTCCCTTAATAGCTGCCACTAATGGGGAGCTTTTGCTTTGTTTCAGATTGTGGAAACCTGAACTAAAATACCCTGTGACTGACAACGTGACAACGACACCAAAAGGTGGGTTTTCTGGTTTTGTTGGCCTCGCATGAGTCATTCCAGAGCACTGGAAATGCTGTACATCTCGACTTTACTAGGATGAATTGGCTTGCTCAAACAAAACCAAATGGTTTGACAGGACTCCTCCTATCTCTGCATGCACGTGTTATATATTTTGATGGTGTTTTAAAGAAAGAGAATACATGCAGTTTCTGGGCTGTACAGTGAAGGTGTTTATGGCACAGAGAGGGAAGCTTAGGTGGCAATAAAAGCACATGGGGATGTTTTGCCTGCTTTTTTTGTGCAGGTGTCTACTTTCTGTAGGAAATGTCCTATTGGCAGTTGAACTATCCAAAAGTTGGTGCTGCTGAGTACAAGCACTGCAAGCTTGAATCTATGATGTGGCGTTTTCCTCACGCTTCAAATTTAGGGTTTGTGGTTGTCAAGAGTATTCTCTGCAACATGCACTGATTACTTGTCTTGTCATTCACCACATGCTCACCTTGTTTGAAAGTTGATTGCTCTGCTTTGTTGAAATATTTTATTGAGGTTGTTCACGGAATATGGAAATTTGCAGTGCAGCACAGGTGCAAAGAAATGCTGATCCCTGGATTTCCCACTGCACCCTGGCATTATCTGTTCAGAGGAGGGTTTGTGTAATGGGTGCAGACAGCTTTTGGTTATTTGAAAGGCTCAACTGAAAACATAAAGACCCAGTCAATACCATTTTCACTTTATCCAGTGGTTGTTGCAAGAACAGTGGTTTGATCATTCCTCTTCAGCTAGGAAAAGTGCTGATCTCAGCTACTCGATGTTTTCAAGCACCAGGTTTATCTGGTGACACTGCACAGCCACGATGAAGTCATAGGCTTTGTTTTATTCTTTCCTGGAGCTGGTTCTTGCCCTTCTTTCTAGGTTGGGGAATGGAGCGAAAACCAGGACATGTGTTGCCTGCGTCTGCGTGCTGAGGGCAGTTTCTTCTGGCCACAACGTTGCTGCTTTTACTGCAGCCCCTTGTTTCTCTCTTGAAGGTTATAGTTCTTTATTATTGTGTCCAAAGGCACGTGTCTTTTTAGAGTATGAGTCTGCAGTGGGAGAACAAGAAGGAATATTTCAGTGCAGAGCATCTGTATCTTTGCTGTTTCAGGGTGCAACGTCTGAAACACCGCATTATAACTGTGATGAGTTTGTATTTTGTTTGTGTTTTCAAGATGCTGAAAAGAATTGCCATAGTGTTGTAAGCCTTGTCTCATGTGTCTGTGGAAGGCAGTGAAACAGAAAATTTACCAGCGAGCCTCCAGTTGTCAACATACCTGAAATGAAACTGCCAGGGTGGTATTAATTCTTGTCCCGCAAGAAAAGGTCTAGCATTTATTTCAGTGAGTGCAAGATGGTTCTTTTAGCTGCTTCTTTTAGCTGCTTCTTGTCAGCTTCTATGTGTCATTGAACATGACTCATTAGGCAAAAAGTTAAATGGTCAGGAAGAGCCAAGCGCCAAGCCCAGTAACTGGAATAAAAGAGAGTGATGTGAGGACCTGAGCTTAAAGTGTAGGCGAAGCTGTTTGTTGGGTGCTCTTTGCAAAGAACAGCGGTGAAGTTGAGGAGAGTTCATTGTGCATTTAAATTCACTGGTGTGAGTCTGAGCTTCAAAAGCTTTGATGGCAGGTGTTGAACGTGCTGCCTGGTCTTACCAAAAGCTCATCACAAACAGCAATGCATGTAACCAGGAAAGTCAGTGCAGGCTGGTGAGCTGACTGAAAGGGGTAGGTAAACTCCTGTCGCCTCTTTGAAGTGAGTAGTAATCCAGTTCTCTCTGTGCCCAGAATATGGGTACTTTCAGCTGTGTTTGAGCTGCTCACAACTTACCATGTGGAGATGGGGTGTTCCTGCATAAATGGAGAGCCAAAAAGCTTCTCTTAATTAAATAATTGGTTGCCTAAATCCCATTTTAGTAAGCTGATCAAGCAGTGAGTGCAGGCTGCAGGAGCAACCCAAGACTAAGGCTGAATTAAACGCTTTAAACTTTGAGTCTTGTTAGTTCTTCTATCTGATACTATTCTCTTGCCCTCTTCTGTGTTCATCTAAGGCATGTTCAGATCATCTTACTTGTTCACAGCACACTAAAGGTTCAACTCTCCCTTCTGTCTTGATAAGCCTTCCTTTATAACCCTCTCTTAACCTTGTACACAGTCCATGTAATGGAACAGAAAAAAATCTTCACGCATTTCTTGGTCTGACTCGGTTGCATCACTTTCTGGACTGCCCCAAAGCACCTTCCCTCTCCTCCTTCCTCATCACGTAGCACTTGTATATCTTACACAAAGGAATTAAGGCAAGAGCATTTGTCTCAGGCCTGTCTCTGCAAGCTCAGGCACTTATTGAACCTAAATCTTACCTGATTTTTCACACTTGCTGGGCAATAAAACCAAATCCTGAAAATAAAACATGACATGTAAGCACAACAGTTGTGTTTTATTGAGAATCTGAAAAAAAGAAAGCAATGAAAACTTGGTTTTAAACTTTATCAGAATATTTCACAGGAAGAACATGAGAGTATGTAGGAAATAGTTCTCAGACCTGTACTAATTCATGGTGAATTTCCATGTGGTATGAACAAAAAAATGGAGAGAATTTTATCAAAAGCCTGAAGACCTGCATTGCCTAATTTAACAATAGATCATTGTGTGGCTACTGCTTGCAAGAAGTGTGTTCTCCTCCTGCAGAGTCTTTAGATTAGCACCTCAGGAAGGTTGAGAAGGTCCTGTGTGGTTGAACCATTTTCTGGAGTACCCCTCTCTACTGAATCTAGAAGAAGCTTTTGGTTTTGGATGCCTCTGTTCTGTGTCGAATGTGAGGTGTGAAGAAACTTGAGTGAGCTCATGGTCTTACTAGCCCTATAGACAGATCTAGCAGAGCATTTACCTCTATACTGTTAAAAGAATGAGAACTGTGATCACCACTTAAACCATGTAGTCTTTTGTGCTTCTGTCTTCAAAATTGCTGCTCTTTTGAGCCGTTTATCTTGTAAAATGGTGGTCTGCTATAGCACAGGAAATAAATGATTGTAACAAGGCACCTGATCTCTTAGAGAAATCTAAGTGTCATCACACCAGGGTGTACTGGCTCTCTAGTTCCCAGTGTAAGATGATGCACCTCAAGTTGTTTTCTGGAGCTGCTCACATATACTCATCAGTACCAGTCTCTTTCTCTGCTGCTAGGAATGGGAAGCATGAAGGGATTCAGCAATGCAAAGAGCTCACACAGCAAAGATTCCTGAGAGGGAGAGCGATGCCGTATGTGGTACAGGGAAGTGCGGATAGTCCACATGAGCAAAAAACAAGGATGTTATCCTTAGGCCCACTCCCTTCTCTGTTACAAGTTTCCTGTATGATATTCTTGTCTTTGATAAAGCAACAAAAGGAAAAGAGAAAGCCAGACCTGCATCTCTGTTGAAGGCATTGACATCACATCCAGCATTCTTTGAGTTGATGCTCAGGGCTGTGAAATACCACAGAGGGTCATGTGAGGCAGAAGCTATTTAGACTGAGCCTTGGCTGTTCATGTTGAAGTTGCAAGGAACTTGAGCTTACATAAAAAAAATCCAGTTGATTGGAAGTGCTCTTTGTATCATTGTTCCGAGTGCTTCTCTCGCGTGGGGCAGAGATCTAGATATCTCTTGTGGTGTTTGCCCCCAGCAGCACTTTACCGGGACGTGCAGTGCATTGCCTTGCACTCTCAGTGGGTACCTCTGTTAGCCCTGAGCAGCAGGAGAGCTGTGGTGTGGCCACTATGCTGAAGAATTGGAAAAACACGTGTCCTGGCCTGCATCCGACAGTTTAGGATGGAGGCCATCAAACTGCATTGTTAACCAGCCCAGTCTGACGGACTGAGAGAACACCTTGGCAGACCTGTGTTCGTACGTGGAAAGGCAAGAAGGGTGCCTGCGTGATGCCTTCCTCCCCAGGAGTCTGTGAGTTGAATGGGGACCAGGGAAGCCCATCTGCACTAGGACCCATGCCAGGGAGGACACGAAGTGGGAGGTGTTGAATGAGGGTTGTAGCTGTAGCATCTTTTCTCCAGTAGTGCAGGCAAGCCAGCTGACACCCGTATGACTCTGAACCAGCTATGCCTGCAGTATTAAGTCTAATGGACTGGATTTCTAATTGGCATGGCTCTACTGAATTCAGCACAAGTATGTTGACACTGCACAGCAGCAGAACTGGCTTCTTGTTTTTGTCCTCTGTCAGGTGCATGTGAGCATTTGGACTACATGTCCAAACTCCGCTCACTCAATTCAAAGGCTGAGATTATGAATATATAAAAATAGGTGCTCTTTTTAAGGGCCACTTTGTTTTTCATTGTCTGAGATTGCATATAATGTATAAAGATGCAGAGCTAGAAAACCAGCAGTTTGCTGAGCAGTAGCAAATGCTTGAGTTAATGTTCTACGAAACAGCAGGTGTGAAACCCAGAGGGAGGGCAGAAAAATATTTATTGAGGGAGTATCTGAGGAAGTTATTCTTATTGGCTCCAGCAGCTCCTGAGTGCTAGTTGGTTACCCAAGCAAGTGTTTGTGCGTTGTTGTTCAGTTACTAATTCCATTGCCAGTAACATCTTTGGGAGAAAGCAGCAAATGGAAGGAACAGGTGGTACACAACTCTTTTAAAAGGAAACAACATGTTGTAGAACTGCAAGTGTCTGCTTCTACTTAATGCTCAATCTTCAAATGCTCTGATGCATTTCATTCATGTGGAATAAATTGCTAGACCAGCCAGTAGGCCCTTATAATACTTTTTTAAAAAAATATTTATTTCTTGTTTTAGTAATTCAGTGGGGTAAAGACATATCCCTTGTTACCTCCTGCATGCCCTCCCCGGAGGCTGGGAGGCAATAGCATAATAACAATTTTGATTAGATCCTTCTCCATAGCAATGAGTGGGAGTTTTGCTCTTGACTTCAATGGGAGTAGGAGCCAGGTCCTTTCTTTGTAATACAGCAGTGATGAATTCTGAGACGGTATTAAAGGAGAGTTTAAATTAACCAACCTGAAGAGTTTAAATTAAGCAAGGTAAGTCTCTTTGGAGGGAGAAAACATCTTTTATGAGATTATCTGATATAGCAGGAAAAACAGGCAAGTTTGCAGGTGAGTGGTGAAGACATGGATAAAAGTGTCTGTTCCTGAAAGCTTTTTTTGCTTGTTTTTTTTTCTTCCCCCCCATCTGTAGATGTTATCTCTATCTGCAAGGCTTGCTTAACTTACAGCTTTTGAGCATAGTGCCTGTAATGCCTTTATGACTGGAATATCCTTTGGTTTTGGTGGGGAGAAAGCACTTCAGTGTGTAGCACTCAGAAGCTTTTCTGTTACTTACAGTCCAGACTGATATCCTGTTCATAGATTTTTATCTCCGTTCCTTATGTCTTCACACATTTCTGGAACCATTACCACTCAACAGGCGACATGTTAAGAGTCTTTCCTTTCTCCTATAAAGTCACTTGTAGTTTTTTTTTCCCACCTGGTACCAGTGACAACAGAACTGGGGTTAAAGCTGTTTGATCTGTTAGAGCAGTATAGAAGGTCTCACTGCAGCTCTGCCTAAAAGGAATGTCAGATTTTCCATATGGCCAGGTGTATAAGAGATAAGGGATGATGACATCCTGAGAGAAGAGATTACAGTCATAGGAAGCATTGGTTGTTTTTCTTCCAGCTCTTGACTGCTGCAAGCATAAACTTGTCTCATTATCTAGAGGCATTTCAGTATCTCTTTTAGTGTTGCTTATCACCTTGGAAGCATATGGGATTAATGGGAGTCATTCACCAAAGTCTTGATTTTTCAGACTTTGGAAGGTGGATTGTAGAATTCAGTTCATGTGTCTGAGCTTCAATTGATTTTTCGGAACAATGTATAAAGGCAAGAGTTATTTCACTTTAGAATTTTCATATGAAACCCCACTGGTTTTGCTTGGAACCTTTTTACTTTTTATTGCTTTGCCTTTTTACTATTTTAATGATCTGTTTATTTTTGTGTATGAACTAAACACATAACGCTTTTTAGGATATACAAATCATACATCTTCTGTTACCTCTCTTCTGGGTATTTGTGTGTAGCTGAAATAACTTTGTCAGGTCATTTGGTTTCCTAGCCTGCTTAGGACTGGTGTCTCACACCCTGATGAAATCAGGTCAGACCTACGTTTATAGGGAATACTGTCTGAGTCAGTATGGGGAATGTTAGCCTAGGAGTTGAGAGAGTTGTGCATGAATGGGACCTCATAACATTTTGGCCTGCACCAAAAAAGAGGAAAATGCATGTTTAGAGGTCCATGTTGCTGTCATTCTTCTTTAACCATTGTTGCACGGGGGACTGTTTGTGCTTAGCTGTTTTTATCTGTCTTAGAGCGTGCTATAATCAAAATGCTGTACTACACGGTGCTTTGCATTGCTAGCCGTGATATAAATGCCGTTATCTCACGCTTTGCTGCTGCAGTGGTGGTTGCTTTGAGCCAAGGCTTCCAAAGTCCACTCTTCTCAACAAGAGTTGAGGGGAATTGTGTGGCTGAAAATGTGAAAATCCCAGTCCTCAGGGTTTAAGTGCAGTCCTAGGAGAGATTTGGCTGTGGCACAGAATTTCAGGCGACAATTCAACTGATTCATCTGCTTTTAGCTGAACTGTTGTACTTCGGCTGCTCTTTCCAACTGCTTGAATCAAAAGCTCAGAGCTAGGGAAGATACAATGCAACACAATGGTGCTGCTTTTTTTATTATTATTTTTTTATTCTTTTCTTTGAGATACTTGTTGAACTAAATCATCATCTTCCTTTAGAAAAGGTTCTGGGAATATGTGCAGTGGGGATAGGAGCCAGGCGGGAGGCGAGGCTCTGTATGGTTGAATGTTTGCACTGGGGAAGGGCTTTTGGACTTGGGACTGATATGGAAAAATACCAGTCAGGGAATAGTGCCTGCCCCAAAATCCTTGCTATGGAGGTGGGATGGGAGGTGAATGGAAAGGTGCAGCTGTTGACTGTTTCCTAAACCAAACCTGCACTGAGTCACAAATGAGTTTGAACTCATGGTACTAGACTGTGGGTAGAGGGAAACCTATGGTCCCCAGCAGCATACAGCCCTGCAACTGGGGAGCTGAGTGAGGAGCCAGAAAAATGCCCTGTTACTCTTTTATGAAGGTGTTTAGTTCCAGAGCCGAGGCAGACAGGGGGTTGAAGAGGAGCGAACCTCCTTGGAGGCCCTTTCCTGAAGTACAAAGGGAGCATTAGTATCTCCAGTTTGCATGCGAGGACATGAGGCACGTCTCAAGACATTAATATTATCTGCATACAGTAGGCAAGTCTGCAGCCCAGCCGGGATCAGACTCCAGTCCCCTGAGCCGCATGCAGTTCTTTGTTGTCTCTTCCATCAAAGTGCCTGTTTCCACTGTACATCTTAATTAACAGCTTATCCTCATCTAACTACTGAAAAATAGCTCCGTAGTGCAAACAGTAACAGTATGGACAGACACATGTATAAATTTATATTTTGTTTCTAATTACAGCAAGGATGCATGCATCTGAGGCACGTTATGCTGTGCTCAGAATGAGAAAATATGGACCCCAATCCATCAAGCAGGAAACTGTTGCTTTTCTCAAGCAAATAGAAAGGCAAGTTTCATATGTTATCTGTGGGAGAGCTGACCTAGAAAGCTTGAACTTTTAAATACAATTCTGACTGTATTTTTTTTCTTTTATTTCTGACCAGTATTTTTATAATAACAATTACGCATTTTCATAATAAACAGGAGCTGAAACTGAAGGTGGCTGTGCTTAAGCTCTTCATGTCAGAATGCAATTGTGCATGTTGTGTTTGTGCTAGAACGCTCGAAGCATCAGGGCCAGATGCTTATTTATCTCTGAAATTGCTATAGCTCCATTGATTTCAACAGTCTTGTGCCCACATGCATGTATAATAGCCAGGGAACAGGCTCTTGAGTCTCAGAAATGCACCATGAAGATACCGAGTAACATCTGTAACATAGCAACAGGAAAGCCTTTATGCTGTTCTCATTACTGCAGGTCTCAGACACTGGTGGTAATGGTGAGCATATGGTGGAGGCTTTGCTTTCTTTTTTGGTCAGGCTAATCAAATTGGGACTGTAACAGCTACCAAATTTAAAACAATAGCCAGTTATGGCAGTGGTGCGAGGACCCAGCTTTGAGGAACCTCAGCTTTGGTTCAGTGCAAAGGGTTGGGAAGGCATCACGCAGCAACATGTCTCCATGGATTTCTGCTTGCTTTCCATGGGATTAATGCTTCCCCAGTGTGAAGTCTGGCCTTCCTGAATCCATCAGAAGCTCTGCCAACAGGGTCTGGCATCTTTGTTTTCCCCGTCCGGGCCCTCTGGAGCGCTGTTGCAAGCTGTGTGGGCAGCAGAAGCCCCAGGCTGCCATCCCACTGCGGGCCTTTTGGTTTTGCTGTGTTGTCTGGGGCTGAGAAAGAAGCGCCTGTGTGCATGGCAGAGAACAGGGTACCGGGGCTGGGAAAACAGTTGCAGGCCGTGAGCAGTGATTATGTATTCCTCTGGATCAGCACCTCTGCCGGTGTTAATCAGCACCGAGGCCTGAGATCAGCTCAGCACCTGCTGCTGCGGCTGCTTTCTGCCCGCTGTCAGGTGTCTCGCAGTCTTATGCAAATAAACCCTTTAAGGAAACGAATTACTTGGATCAAGCCATTCTGGAAAGAATAGCACCGGATCCTGTACAAGCCAGACAGATGCCAGAAAGATGTCCTATATTTACACAAAATGTACCAATTAGGTTTTCCCCTGGTACCTTTAGTATTTTTCACATTGTTTGCCTATTATTTGTGCAAGGGCAGAAGGGGAGGTAGTGTGAGTGTAGTAATGATTGCCTGTAATTATGCAGCCAAAAGAAACAGAAAAAAGCCTTCTGGGTGTTTTCTACATCTTGGGATTTATTAGCTGTCTCATGCTGACGGAACAAGATATAAAATTGCTTTCAGTGTTCATCTGTCACAATTTGAGATGGAAGAAGTAAGTCTCATAAAAGTATTGTAGCGCAGGAACTTGTTTCTTTCTGCCCACCATGGGCAATTCCATCCGTTTTCAAAATAGTTTGCTGGTCTCTCAGTGAATAGACAAAAGTGATTCTGTTTTTACATGTGCAATACAGGGGAGAGCACCTTTCATGTAAAGGGTATTTCAAAACAAAATCTGGAGCTAAGTTTGAAGTGTTTGGTCTGTTTCTACAGCACTGCTAATCCTTAGCAATTAAGAAAATAATTTGCAGTTTGGAGAAATCCTGTAGCTGATTTGTTCCTGTCAGGCAATGTTACTTTTTTCACTGTGTTCTTTGGGGTAACTGCGATCATTTGAAAGAAACAAGGTAAAGGAAAAGAAAGTGTGTTCTGCTACGCCGCAGCTGAAGCAACTCTGCGTTTTCTTGGCTACTGGAATAAAGCAAAAACCCCTGCTCAGGAAGATGATAAAAACCAATGTGAAAACAGAAGCTGCTTACCAGTTGTCCTGTCCAGCTCCCCGCTAGGACCTGACTGAATGAACTTGCACTCGTAAGTCCTCGTATCACTCCTGGCTGGCGAGGCCAGAGAGCAATCAAAATGAAATAAGGGAGTCATGTTAGACCTAGCTCCTCTTGGTGAGAGGACACCACTGTTGGGACCACCCCTGAGTCAAACTCTCATCTGTATCATGAAAGCAGCAGATATAAAGCTGAGTGGACCTTGCAGTATGTTCTCTGGGGCAAGAAGGCTCAAATTCAGCAGAGTGGTGTGTGGAGGGGCTGCCTGGTTGGAAACCCATGGGTTTTGTAAGGGATGTGCCATTTAGACCCCGCAGATTGCCTGAACAAGCTGCGTGGCCAATAAATTTATTTGTGTAGGGGCAAACTCTGTTTTTTGGGTTTTTTTAGATGGAAATTAGGAGCAGGATGTCTGTTTCCTTCATGCTGACTTCACCCACCTTTCCTCAGTGAGTCCTTATGGCCATGAAGAGTGAAACCTCTGACTGGCACTGGGGGGCTGCTATTGTGTGTGGAAGCATCTGCTGTATTCCTAGTTGAAGAGGTGAATTTTGGAGATGCATTGCTCCTTTCTGGTAGCAGTGTTTGCTGGATCACAGATACTGGTCACTGATGTAGCTGGTGCAGTTTTTTTTTTTCAACTGTCAATCTCTTTGGGCATATTCAAATGTGAACATAATGCTGTCTGCTGCTTTAGCTGAAGGATGTCTGACAGTTGTGACCAGCCTTACTGTAGGCTTTTGGAGGGCTGCTTTGCTGCTGCGTAACCTGAACGAGTATCTGCTCATAAGCAACAGGTTAAGGGCTGTCTTAAGAAGTCTTGTTCTGTGTGGTGTTTCCAGAACCTACTTTCTCCAGCCTGTATCTGGAGACACTGATGTCACAAAGATGTGGGATCTTGGAGCTCTTCTCTGAGTGTGAACGAGTTTTGTATTTTGCTGTACTTCAGCTTAATTATGGAGAGAAGAGATGCAGGGGAGATGCTAAGGGTAGTAACTCACCTGTGTGGCACGTTTTGTGGTTAAGGAATGAAGCTGAGGGTGAAGGTTATCCAGCTCTCATGAAGGTTACAGAGTATATTTGCAGAAGCAGCAATCTGCATCTCATTTTTAATCTTAGAATTAGTGTCAGTGCAGAAGAGAGTAGGCAAGTCTCAGACAACTTTATTGTGGTTGTGAGTCATGTGCCTGGGCACAGCAACTGTGATTTGTGGGTTCAGGGCATTTTTTAAGTGGGTACCTGGTCTGGTCAGATTGTTCCTAGCCTGTTCTCCAGGCAGATTGAATAGAATATTTTAACTGTGAAATAAATCCATGTTCCTGAGAAGCAGCCTGTAAAATGTCAGTGCTTCCATTTCTAGAAAAGCGACTTTCTTCAGCTTCGATTGATTTCCTCTGCAAATAGGCTGCCTAGTTTTGTAGGATTACATGAACTCTGCGCATCTCAATACATATACCGGTGGACTCTTTGCATGGGAACCACTGCATTTATCACTTGTGATTTTTTTTTTTCTTTTTTTTTTTTTTTAAATCTTGCCCTCCTCTGGAAATGTTTTCTGATCTGCACTTGATTAAAAAGTATGCTGCAGACCCTCTTCTCTGCTGGTGACCTGTGGTTGGGTGCGTTCTCGGGAGATGGGTGCTACGCTTGTCCCTGTGCACATTCCCTGTTGCAGAGATCAGTCTGTGTTTTATGGAGCACTCTGTCTCTCCACAGAGCCCCCGTGATTGTGTGTCTTGACTCGATCTTGCATAATGTGGGTGTGCTGCATTGTGCTAGGATGTGCTTTTAAACTGCAGGACTTTTGAGTGCTGATTGCAAATTGAACGGGGAAGATTGCTTGGATTATCATCAGGAAAACAGTAGAAGGCGTGACCTTTCATCTGCTCTTCGGGGAAGAGCAGAGATTGTTATAGTATTCCGCTTTGAAACAAATTGGTAAATAGCAGTGGTGTTCTTATCTATAACAGGTTAGCTGCTCAGGTGTCCGTAGGCTTCCTGGGTGCTGATGGGGTGGAAAAGACATTAAACAGAGATAAGAACTTAAAAAAATAAAAAGTCACGCAGAGATGAGGAAATAGCTTATTCAGGCAAGAATAACAAAATCTAGGAAAATTATGCCAGATGAAGCAGTGCAGATGAAAATTTTGCCTAAGCGCAGAACACAGGCTGTGACTATTTACCATTGTGAGGTTAGATTGGGGATGGTAAGCTGCAGGGAGTGCAGCAGCTAGGAAATAAAAATGACCATAAGGTCAGTGCTCAGAGCCAGGTAAATGAACCATGCTGTAGGACAGGACAGAGGCAGTGCCATAGCTCCCTGTAGATGTGATTCCAGAGGTGATGTGTGCTGGTGTCGTCCTTGACAAGGAGAACAGGCCTGACAGTGACTGGCTATTCCTTATGTGTGGGAATTTGCTGTGATAAAGTTAGTATAGCACAGCCTGCGTATAAAGAACCAGTGTAAAACTTCATAGTCTTTTTTTTTAACAGTTTTCATGCTTCACAGGACCTTGTAGCTTCTCCATAGCCATGTGTTTGGGGAAGGAGGTGCTAGTTAGTATGTGTACGGGGGGCAGAATGTGGTCCTTAAGAAGTACAGAGGAAAGGTGCTGGTGATGGTGGAGTTACCTAGTCCAAACTGGTGAATGGCTCTTCTAGGAATGACACTTTTGAGCCACATAATGGAAATAGTAGAACTGACCTAAAAAAATGAGTCAGTGAGGTGATGGATCAGCTAATGGTGGAAAACAGTCTTGGCTTTTCTTGCTCTTTGTTAGTGTGATAGCAGGATTGATCCAAAGTTTGCTGTGTATGTAGAAGGACTCTCTATGTGAACATGACTGGCTTTGGACACTGACACGGGGCAGAGCACGGTATGGAATCTCTGTGACTGTCAGTTCCATGGCCATCAAAAAGGGGAAGTGGCATTCAGGCAGGCTGTGCTCAAAACCCAGCTCTGCTATTGACTTCCCCGGTGACCTCAAGCAATATAAAAGTGGAGCTAACGATACACTTACCACGCTGTAGAACCATGGAGAAAACGTGCTGTTGTTACATGTGTATTAGCAGCATTGCTGTTTGCAGAACTGGTTTCATAAACAAAACCAAATTGCCAGTGAATAGTTTGGCATTTTTTGGAGAGAAGCCTACAGTTTACTGCCTGCTGAGCACCGAGGAGTAAGTAGTGAAAGCTGCTTGAAGTTCTAGCCAGACAATAGAGCCAAATTGTGATTATGATTGCACATCACAAAAGCTGTCTGTTTGGGAGGAGATGTAGCTATTTGTTCATTCATGGCTTAGACCCCATCACGCAACAGCAGCCATGTTTGTGCAAACACTTGCTCATTCTGTGACAAAACCACTCGTATTGGCAAGTTAGGAAATGTAGCATTTTTGTATTAAAAGGCAATAGGTAAGCTTCGCCTGTAGCTGTAGACCTCGCTAAGTAATATGTTATTAAGCTCAATTAGAGCGACACAGTGAAAATAAGTGTAATGCTTCTGCAATGAAAGAACATGTAAAGACCTGAACAATTGAGACGTTATTACTATGAGTAATGCTCCTTCATACGAGTAGAACCACTGAAGTCAGGGGCCCTACACCTCTGTTTCATGGTGTATCTGTTAACTGTTTTGTTGACTTTGTTTTGATGCTTTGTGTTGGCTGAAACATTTAAATGTTTTTGTTTTAAAACTCAGTCACTGAAACTTGCTAATGCAATGGTCAGAGCATCTTCTGTGATTCTCTCGGCTTTGCTGGTAGGGACTGTATAGGAACAACCTCTCTGTTCCCTTTTTCCCCAACCTTACAAGATAGCAAACTAGGTTGTCCTGAGATAATACACTTTTCTGAGTGTGTGTAAAACCATTCTGCCTCTGCATTATCAGTGTAATACATGGGAAAAAAATTTCCATCTAGTAACTGATGAGGACAGTTTCCTGTAAGACAGCTCTTCTTGTGGTCTCTGGTTTCCAGCCAGTTCTATTTTTACTTCCTTTTCCTTTTTTTTCCTCCCCCCTACTTTCTTTCCTTCTTTATTTAAAAAAAGAAAAGAAAAAAGATGTTTCCGTATTTCCATTTGGCAATCTGTTACTATAATGGTTCTTAGACCCAGCCAGGCTACAGTTTTAAAAGGCACAAACAAAAGCTGTGAAGATAATATGTATCCTGACCATGTTTAATTAAAGCTTTTGAGCCACATCAGAAAGTCCATCAGCTGATGGGAGCAGATGAGAGGGAAGCCTTTGCTGTGCTGGTTATTGTTGCCAAGCTAAAGCCAGGTCCAAGTATTACTACAGCCAAAACTGTTTTGTTCCTGACACTGCAAACAGTTAATGTACCATGTTACTCATGTGAATAAGGATCTATGAACATGTAAGCAGTTGCAGTAGCAGGCCTGATAATTCACCTGGCTCTAGTGAATAAAGCCGGGCAGACTTGCACTAAGGGTGCAAGAGGAATCACAGAATCACAAGGGTTGGAAGGGACCTCGAAAGATCATCTAGTCCAACCCCCCCTGCCAAGGCAGGGCCACCTAGAACACATCACTCAGGAACACGTCCAGTCGGGTTTTGAATGTCTCCAGAGAAGGAGACTCCACAACCTCTCTGGGCAGCCTGTTCCAGTGCTCTGTCACCCTCACAGTGAAAAAGTTTTTCCTTACATTAACTCGGAACCTCCTATGCTCCAGCTTGGACCCATTGCCCCTTGTCCTATCGCTTAGTGAGGCTGAGAAGAGCCTGGCTCCATCTTCCCAACACTCACCCTTAACATATTTATAAACATTGAAGAGGTCACCCCTCAGCCTCCTCTTCTCCAAGCTAAAGAGACCCAGCTCCCTCAGCCTTTCCTCATAAGGGAGATGTTCCACTCCCTTGATCATCTTAGTGGCTCTGCGCTGGACTCTCTCTAGCAGTTCCCTGTCCTTCTTAAGCTGAGGGGCCCAGAACTGGACGCAATACTCCAGATGCGGCCTCACCAATGCAGAATAGAGGGGGAGGAGGACCTCCCTCGACCTACTGACCACAGCCCTTCTAATGCACCCCAGGATGCCATTGGCCTTCCTGGCCACCAGGGCACATTGCTGGCTCATGGTCATCCCCCCGTCCACCAGGACCCCCAGGTCCCTTTCCCCTACACTGCTCTCCAGCAGGTCAGTCCCCAACCTGTACTGGCACATGGGATTCTTCTTTCCCAGGTGCAAGACCCTACACTTGTCCTTGTTGAATCTCATCAGGTTCCTCCCCGCCCAGCTCTCCAGCCTATCTAGGTCCCGCTGAATGGCAGCACATCCCTCTGGTGTGTCAGCCACTCCTCCCAGTTTAGTGTCATCAGCAAACTTGCTGAGGGTACACTCCGTTCCCTCATCAAGGTCGCTGATGAAGATATTGAATAGTACCGGACCCAGCACCGACCCCTGAGGGACTGCACTACTCACAGGCCTCCAACTAGATTCGGCCCCATTGACCACATTCTGCCCTCCAGCACAATCCACCTCACTACCTGATCATCCAGGCCACACCTCCTCAGCTTGCCCACAAGGATGCGGTGGGAGACGGTGTCAAATGCCTTGCTGAGGTCAAGATAGACCACATCTACCGCCCTTCCATCATCCATCCACCTGGTTACATCCTCATAGAAGGCTATCAGGTTGGTCAAGCACAACTTTCCCTTGGTAAAACCATGCTGACTGTTCCCAATAACCTTCTTGTCCTTGATGTGCCTGGAGACAGTGCCAAGGACAAGTTGTTCCATCACCTTTCCCGGGATGGAGGTGAATCCAGCAATCTAAAGCCTTGTGTCAGTGAAGGAGGTCTGAATATATGGACAGAGTGAGGAAATGAAAGGAGGTCCAAGTAGGAGGGCAGGAGGGTAGAAGATGTGAGGTGAGTCATTTAGAACAGTTGCTTTCCATTAAAGTAAAGGGAAACCTTGGCTGCAGTTACAGAACCATCATGCTGCAAGGCATGTGTGTATTTAAAACCAATCTCAGTTTGTTTGAACATTTTCCCAAGACTTTAGGAATCTACGAACCTTTCAAAAAACGGTTAACATCATGCAGGAGAGTGGGTTGGTGTTGTGGTTTTACTCCAGCCAGTGGCTGGGCACCACATAAACACTCACTCAGTCCCCCTCACCAGAAAGGGGAAGAGAATCCGAAGAGTGAAAGTGAGAAAACTTGTGGGTTCAGATACAAGAATTTAGTAAGTGAAGCAAAAGCCGCGTGCACAAGCAAAGCAAGACAAGGAATTAATTCGCTGCTCCCCATGGCAGGCAGGTGTTCGGCCATCCCCAGGAAAGCAGGGCTCCATCACGCGTAATGGTTACTTGGGAAGACAAACGCCATCACTCCCAACGCCGCTGCCTCCCCACCTTCTTCTTTCCCCCAAAAAAACCATTTGCGACTTGTCAGAAGTCATTTCGATGGCTTGGGTTTTCCCCCCAGCCCCTTATAAACCGAGCATGACGCCATATGCTATGGAATATCCCTTTGGTCAGTTGGGGTCAGCTGTCCTGTCTGTCCCCTCCCAACTCCCCGCACACCCCCAGCCATCCTGCCGGCGGGGCGGTGCGAGAAGCAGCAAAGGCCTTGGCTCTGTGTGAGCATCGCTCAGCAACAGCAAAAACATCTCTGTGCTATCAGCGCTGCTTCCAGCACAAACCCAAAACACAGCCCCGTACTCGCTACTGTGAAGAAAATTAACTCTCTCTCAGCTGAAACCTGGACAGTTGGAGATACAACTTTGATGTTAGAAGTTGTGCTTGAAAGGCCTTCTGATAGCCAGGTTCCTAGAAAGACAAGAGAAGGAAAGCAAGGTAATGCCGTGACAGTTGCTGTTTCACAGGCGATACTATCGGCGTTGGAGCACTGCCGTCTTACTTTGAGAAGATTTGGTCCTTCTTCAGGCATGCTTTTTTTCCCCCCCCTCATCACATCTGTGGACCGCTGCACATTCTGCAAGCAAAATGCCAGAAGCATGCAGCGTATGCACAGGGCAAAGGGCGAGTTTCCTAACTAAAGGAAAGTGGGTGATGTGTATTTTGGTGCTTGCAAACAGTTGCACAGGTTTGTGCCCACAATAGGGTAATCGGGTATTTAATTAGAAAGATGAACATCCCTGCTTTCTCATAGATAGTAACAGTTGACAAAAGATGCTGAGAACTTAGTCCCAGGAGACCTTTGGCATCTGAAGCACAGTTTGTACAAGTCAGATCTAGCAACAGTTGCATTTTCTTCTCATTACATTCATGTATTGAACCATTGTTGATTATGTTTCAAATGTTTATTAACCCGGCTGCTCTAGGATGAACACATCTGGTCCTTTTGGTCTTGGGAAGGGGAAGCATTTGTCAAATTGCCTTCAGGTGTTTCCTGGGGTTTCTGGGTGCTGGTCCTTCAAGCCACTAAGACACATTGTTTTCGGTGACAATGACAGTGCTACAATGACAACAAATCATCAGACTGGCAGAATTGAGGAGAGAGATGACTTCTGCCCTCTTGACAAGGTGCCACCTTTGCATTGAAGTATCGCTGGGAGGTGTTTTTGGTCTCTGTTAGGCACAGCTGCAGCCTTCACAGCGATAGGATTGGACTCGGGGATGACATGTCATTGCAGGAAGTCATATGGTTATTGCATGTTATTCCTGAGAGTTGCTACATCATTTTGACTAAATACTGCTGGAGGTAGGCTGGCAGTGTGTTTGCTGTGAATCATCCTCACTAATGGAAACTATTCGATAGGGAAACAATAGTTATTAGCAAGATGATATGTATGTTCTGAATCCCTTCTTTTTCTTTTTTTTTCTTTTTTTTTTTTTTTCTTCCATGAACTCTTTTGTAAATCACCTTTGGGCTGGAAGGGCCTCATTCACTTCATTCTGGCAACAAATACTTTGGTATGAGTGGAAAATATCTTAAAGAACAGGAGGGGCTTTTTGTTCTTTCTGAACTCCAAAGGTGCTTGCCTGTTTTTGTTCTGACTTCATTTTGCACTCAAATAACTGTGGATGACTGGAACATGTTGAATCAATTGTATAGCTAGTGCTGCAGGTGGACAGTTTAAAGGCATTTATTTTTTAAGTGCTAAACTGAGGAATTAGACATAAAATAATAAAGTAAATAAGTTCCCTTGGAACGCTGCTATTTCCCATCACTTTAGGAAATCATAGGATTCCTCCCTCCAGAAAAATAATTAAGTACAGTCTTAATTTTCAAGCTCATAAATAGACTGTAGGGGATTGCACACATGATTAAAGTTGTACTCCAACACAAGACCTTTTTTTCTAAGCTGGAGTCAGAACTGTTACATGTGAATCTTGCAATGTGCTGTCTGCTTAAACATCCTTCTGCTCTGGCTTTCTGGTTGTGCGGAAGGGATGTTACTGAACTCCACTCCTGTCCTGAGAATGTCAGCCTCACAGTCAGTGGACCTGCAGAGTGAATGGAACAAAATGGCAAAAAAAAAAAAGTAAAATGGAGACGATCTGTTACAATGTCTGGAGTCCACTATGTGTGAGGGTGGGGTACAAGCTTGGAGGAAACACTGGTCCATTCCAATCTGGCAATGTCTACATCCCAAATACCATCCACATGGTGCACTGAAGGACACTACTTTTTTTAATCCCTCCTGTGTAACCCAGATTACCATCTCTAAGGAAAAAGTGTCTTATGCTGTTAGAGCAGGGACTCTACAGCTGTTCAACAGCACACCAGATGAAAGAGACGATTCCTTCCCAATTGCAGCTCAGACACTCAAAGTGTCAGATGGTACAGGCTTGGCATGTGTGTGCATGTTTGCCTGGACAACTTTGTTTTCCTTAGCGAAGCTAAACTGCTCACTGTTATCCCCATCTTTGGAAATGCACAGATTTCTTGTCTGACTTTAGAGTGATCTGAGCAGTAGAATTCTGCTGCCCTCCCAGCTCTGATTTTAAATGTCCTCCATTAGGCAGGGGAACAATCACTGTAGGTGAAGCATACGGGATCCATCCAGGAGACATGAATGCAGGTGTGGACCAGACAGTTGAGGCAGATTCTTCAGGAGCTGGAAAATTATCAGAGGAGGGAAAAGAGTTATTGTGCTTCTGTAGGTGGGAGCCAGTTTGTGCCAATACTTCTAGGGCTGTCCTAGTGTTGGTTCAGCTAATTGAGAAACATCAAAGGCCTTGAGTGGTTGATTCTCCAAAGCTCCTGGTGCCTTTCAAAAGTAGAAAACCATTATCAAAGTGATGCCACAAGGAGTCACACAAATGAGTTGTTTTATCTACCCAGCTTCTGGCCTTTAGGCAGCTGCCCTTCCAGTTTAACAGTACTGAGTCCTACCTTTCATTTTTACCCTTCAAGTTACCAAGGCATCTCTCTTGTCCTCTACTCATGCAAAGCAAGAAAGGATTCAAGACACTTTCCAGACAGGAGAGTGAGGAGAGGCTCACCAAGTGTCAGCACCGGGCCGCTCCAGCTTGATGCAGGGTCTCGTAGCAAGGAATGCAGTGATGAGATCTACGTGAGGAGCTGAGATTCTCGGCAAGGATGTAAGCCATAGCCTTGGTTTCCTGGCACGCAGGAGCTTTGCTGGCAATTTCTTTACTGGACACTTTTCTGCTAAAGCAGGTGATCTGTGCCCCCATGGGACTGCCCAGGCATGAAGCTGAGACTGAGAACTGATCCCTGGATTTCTAAAAATCGCAGTCCTCGATGTGTGCTTTTTATTTCCTTACCTGCTGTGTATCTAAGAGTTCTGTCTTGCATCATTTTCCTTTTTTTTTTTCCAGTTTCTTTTTCTCCTGATTCTTTTAATGGAAGGAGTGCGTGTGTTAGCGTAAGCTTTAGCAGGACTTCAGAAAGCAGATAGGTTTGCATTTGTATGGAAGACTTTCACCTATGTTCATGTTGCTCTTCTATTAGGACAGCAAGTATGGTTTAATAAATAGTACATAAACCACTCATGTTTTTGTGAGCCTGTAATGGCGTGCAGCATTTTACACAAGCTATAAAACATGATACTGCGTCTTCCATTTAGAATACTGTGTTGTGCACTTTCTTTCTTTGATATAATTCAGTTGACAGCAGTGGGGTTATTCCTGTCTTACACCTAGAAAAATGAATAGGGAGTAAAGAGCAACACAAGTTCACACCCAGTGTGTGCTGACTCATTTGCTCATATTCTTATGTGTAGCAGAAAATGCTTTTAGGGTACTCCTGAGGAATGCACCAAAGTAGTGTCTCAGATATCAAGTTCAAGACAAGGTACGAGTTTAGCTAAGGGCTGTGTAAAGCCAGGGGCTTGTGATACAATTCACAGTGAAGGTAAAAATCAGTGTTTCAAGTGGGAAAGGACTAACATCCATTGGCCTGACCAATTAATATGCAGGACTGTGATTTTTAATTTTTTTTTTAAATTGCATTTCTAATTGAACTGGACCAAAGGGTTATTTTAAATTGATTGCTTCTGGACAAATGGTTGCTGCTGTGAACAAATGCAACCCTGCTTGTGCAAAGAGGGGTTGGACTAGGCAATCTCCAGAGGTCCCTACCAACCTCAACTAGTCTGAGATTTTGTTCCGGGAATGCGTAAGGACTTTTGCTTTTTGTAGAGTAGTTTGCTTTGTGCTCTCCTTAGTTTTCTGACTGTGTGTTTCATTTGGCATGTTTCCAGCCAGAGAGTGAGTTACCTCATCTCAGATTCCTCCTTACTTTCTCCTCTCTGCTGGGGTCTGATCTCAGGTGTTGATGTTTCATCATGGTGGTCTAGGAAACTGTTGCCTTTTTATGGTAGTCCTTAGACCTCTCTTAGCTCTGGGTGTTTTTACAATGTGAAATAAAAAGCAGGCTCCAGCACATCAGGCCTCACTGTGGCTGGCCAGAGCCTGGCTTTATATCTGGATCAAAGCATCTGAAGTGTACTTAGGTGGAGCCATCTTCTCCAGTCTGCTGGTGGGCAGCCTTTCCCATTCCAAAGCTATCCAGATCACATTAATAGTCTGGGCCTGTGCAAAGATGCTGAATATGACTAATCTCTTTGTCCAAAGAGCTTGGGTTGAAGCATTCTCTTAGCATGAGCCAGGGATTTACAGTATGGATGGTGGGTGAGTCTGATCTGACAGCAGGCTCTTAACTGACGGTGTAGCCATGTGCTTAGTGTCCTCTGTTCCTCTGGGGCTTTCCGAGGACAGCTTGGTCCTGCCTGAACATCTTGCAGGCTCAGTTTTCTCTTCAGCCAATGCTCTCTTGTGTCCTAGCTAGCTTTTTCCTCTGTGTACACACAAAGTGGATTGCTCTCCTGTCTACAGCATTTCTAGGTTAATAAATACAGATTTTACTATTGTTTGTCTGGGGGAAGAAAAAGTATTATAACTGATGAAGATAAGTCATCATCATTAAGGACTCTGTTGCAACTTCCAAACCTAGGTGATAAAGGATAGGTACACCGAAGACTGATGCCTGGGAGTTTGGAGCCAATTTTTTTTTTTTTTTTAAATTAAGGATTATTTTGTTTTATTACTAGATGAATAGGAACAGCAGTAACTAAATCAGCAGGAAGCCTGCCAATGACTCTGGTGAGTTTGTGATGAAAACTGTTAAGTAGTTGACACAGCTCAAATTGTGTGTAGAAATCAATGCCAGAAGTGAATCATGTAGACCATTAACCTTGGGGCCTGCAGCGGGCAGAATACAGAACCTTGCTATTTGGAGCACCTGTCCTAACTCAGCGTTAGGAGATGTGCGTGTGGGAGATGTCTAAATAAAAGCCACGTAAACAACTCCAAATCGGTTCCAAGGTGGCTGAAGGAAGGGACAGTGGTAAGTATCTGGTAGTTCTAGATGTGTTACCATGGTGACAAGAGCCAGTAAACCAGCACAAAACCAGGTCTAATCTATAATTGCAAGGTATAGCAGACACAAAGATGTATTGCTGTTTGCAAAGACTCAGTACATACTAGTGAACCTGCTGCTACATCCACCGTGCTCCATCCATTGTGCCCATCCTGAAGAGTACTTTTATTTGCTGCATGTTTCCAAAGGTTCCTTGCCATTTAAAACACGTATATTTCTTTTAATGACACCTGCCAACATCTCATCCTAGTCAGAGCTTTTTATGTACTGCACATAATAGGTTTACAGTACACGTACGCTATCCGTTAACCACACTGTCTTTAAAAAGCGCAACCATCTTTGGTCTGTAACTTCTGGAGCTGTTGGCTCTGTAGTTCAGTCACACTATGGAAGCTGGATAGTCCTGTAAAGACAGAACATTAAAGCCTTGAGTCAGAGAAGCCACCAAGCACATGATTTACTGTAAGTGCTTTAAGTGCTCTGCTAAGTGAGGATGTATTGCCCAAGTGCCTAAAGTTATACAGATGCTTAAATGCTTTGTAAACTCAGTGTTTAAGCACTTTATCCCAAAGGATGCTGTAGGAACTTTCACTGAAGTAAGTGAGGATGAAGTGAACCTCGTGCAGTGCTCAGCAGCCACAAGAACTGTATGAAAGAAAGGACGTTATAGCTGTTATGGTCTTGCATATTTTACCATGGAAAAAAAAAGAATTTCCAAAAGGCATGACTTCTGCATTTGTTTTTTGGGTTTTCTTTTTTTCGGGGTTGTGTGTCTATAGTACGATAAGAGTTTGAATAATTAACTCGGTATTAAAACCTGCCTGGAGTATAAAACTAGTATGAGTGGGAAACAGGACAGAATTCCCCAGACAATCCTTTCAAGGTTGTGAATAGTCCTTTTCATTTCCAGAGATGTTTTAAAAAATGTTAAAACAGGAGGGAGGTCTTTCCGTTCAAAAATCGTATTTGTGTTCCGTCCCTTGCCGCAATTTTCAAACTGATGCTAAACAGTACTTGTCTTTTAACCTTATTTACAAGTGTTAATGGAAGGGTGTACTTTGTTTTACTTGTGTTTAAAACAAGAGAGGTACTTTAAAAATAAACAGACAAAACATCCTGGTATAAAATGCTGACTGCCATTATCTAGGATTTTACCCTCTAGTCCAAGTAATCTAAAATAATAAACAACTCTGCTGGTTTAGACAGAAGTTGAAGTATTTATAGTTTCTTTCTAGAGAAACTGTATATTTACACCATATAGATGGAGTTGTGTTGGGGCTTGTGTTTGGGTTTTGGTTTTTTGTGTGGTTTTGTTTGGTATTTTTTTTCCTTGATATATAATGATGACTGAGATTAGCGAACTCTGGCACAGAAATTTTCCTCTGTCTTTCAACAATACCAGCATTTTCAAAATCCGAAATCTTTTCTGCCACACCAGTTCCCACAAAATGAAAATAGGTGTGCAGATAACTTCATGCAATGTAGTATTTTTACCCAACAAAAGAAGAGGTCCTGGAGTTGCGAGAAAAATCTGTTTGTCATATGTTTTTACTGCTCATTTTCCACACAAACATTGATACTGTACAACAACTACATATCTATATAAGTAATCTCGCTGTGTGTTTGTACAGTACCTGGTACAATGCAGCCCTATTTTCAGCTCTTTCCTAAACACTGTTGCAATCAAAGTAAACATTAACACTCTTTGGCTTAATAGGTGTAACCTACCATACACTTGCTCACAGAAGTGCTCAGGTGGAATGTTGTGCCAAGGGAGCAATGCAAGCATAGATGGAAAAGAGCTCTTTGTGGGAAAACAGAACCAAGAACAGCTATTCAGCACAGTGCCTGCTGGTTCTGCTTTATGAGTCAAAGCATGAGCAAAGTGCAGAGAGGGCAGGCAGGCAGCACTGCACTCTGCCGCAACCCTCGTTTCACGCAGGGTAGGATGGCAGTGTGCAGGGCAGAGCTCTAGCATCAGTGCCGAGACATTAATCCCTTTGAGAAAGGTGCCTGCTTTGCCTTGCTGCAGCCATGGCAGTTGCTGGTGGGGAAGAGAGCTGCTGAAGCAGAGCAGCTCTTGGGAAGCAGCCCTGCAAGCCAGATGGTGCTCGAGTGGCTGTGCGTGGGTTTGCTTGCTCCAGCAGTGTCCTCTCAACAGGGCATCGCAGCATCCCGTCTGGCCTTGCAACAAGTGATCAAATCGTAGGGAGAGGGCTGCGCCTCCACAGGGCAGTGCTGGTAAGGAGCCCAGTCCTGGGTGAGCGAGCACAAGGCTGGGAGAAGCTGTACTTGTAAGATGTTATAGACTCTTAGAATCTGACATTCTGTAACTTCTGCACCAACTGAGCACCATTATGAGTTTGGTGGTCATTGTAAGTTTGAATTTTTGTTGGGTACTGCTAGCGAGGCATGTAAGCTGTACCAAGCCTTGGTGTGAAGGAGACAAACTAAATCCTTCCTTGTTGAGCAAATCATTAGCTCCACAATCCCTACAAGAACTTTTTTCATGTTGGCCTGACTGGTTCAACGTGAGAGATTTCAGGAAAGAAAAATTTTGTTATTGGACAAGAAGTTTCCACTTTATTGCAATTTCTCTCTGATTTCGGGGGAGGAAGTGGCAAAACCTGAATAAACCTGCTAAAAAGTCAAGGAAAAAGGCTGGAAAGTTTTGTGGATGTTTTTGTTCTTGAACTTTCTTTTCAATTTTTGCAGTTCAGATACTGTGCATCCCTTGAACTTAAGTATTTACCCCGGTAGGTCAAAGACTCAGAGCTATATGCAGGAGGAGGAAAAAGGTCGTGTATTCTCTTTCCCTCCTGCTCACTCCTCCGTACTCTGCTCAATTACTTTCTGTGTTCATACAAATAAAAAAGATAATTGTTTTCCTCCTAACCTTGCTTGAAAACAGCCCTCATTAAACTCTTTGCTGGGAGGAGGATTGGGTGGAACACCAGCGTGTTAAAGGGCTTCTCTGTCTGGCTTGGGAAGCACCTTACGTAAGGAGCAGTCCCACCGTGGCAGAGCTGAGGGCATGGCAACAGGCGGCGCCTTTTAACATGACCCTGACTGGGATCTCTGAGGGACATCTTGCAGCACTGGGGGTGGCCCTGAGACAACAATGTGGTGGTTCTTCCCTGCCAGCCAAAGTGCCTCTGTGCTCCACCAGATCCGTCTTGGCGTAGCCCTGCTGCTGCCTGCTGGGCTGAAATCGGCACAGAGCTGCCTCCAGCCCTTTTGCTACAGACAGACGTTGCGAGGGAGACAAGACTTTGTCATCTAATAGCACCCCGCTGCTTGAAGAAATGATTGGTCTTTTTGTGGCATATATAGTGTTTTTCTTATGCTTTCCTAGCTGCTTTTTCTCACCAAATGACCCAGCTAGTGCCTCGAAGGTGTTCGTGGGATTGCTTCTGAATTAAAACTTTCTGCAGTGTAGCAATATGCACCCTGTGGTGCATTGCACATCACAGAAAATGGAAGGTTAAAATCTAGCAGAAAGGCTCTTTGCTGCCCCTAGCAGCAGGATATGAGCTCAGAGGGAATGTAGCAGGACGAAATGATGGTGTATTAAATTGAAAATCACAGTAATGGAGGGGAGAAGCAGCTGTGTTGGGAGCTGCCAAAACTGCAAAGAAAAGAATTTGGGTGGGTTAGCCAGAAGTTAGAGCTCGTTCCTCAGTTCCCTTGCTGTCGCACACGCAGCAGTGCTAGCCCTGCTTTGCTTTTGATTTGCTGTCCTTACTGACAGATTTCTTCTGATACTACCTGGATTCTTGGTGCTTTGGTAGACCTTTTTTTCCTATCCACTGCACACGTTCTCTGTTGCGCACAGTAATCTTGTAAATGCTCAGAAATGATATTTATATCTCTTTTTGGTATTGTCTGAACTGAAGTCCTGTTAATTTAGTCTTTCTGTATAGGCCTTGCTGTATTGAAGTAGAGTTATTTTCATTGCTGCAGCAAACTGGATAGGTAAAGGGAACAAACTCCAAATAATCCTCACAGAGTAACTGCCATCAGTGTGTGGTGTTTACAGAGGAGCTGCGCTGGCTTTGACAGCTCTGCTGGCCTCAGCAGCAGCTGTATGACACAGGTGAGGAGGGGGATGCTGCTGATGTGCAAATGAAACCAAAATGTGTCTTGCAATGTTCTGAGTCCTATTCACAGTAGTGTTTGGTTCAGCGGCTCAGCGATTGATTGCTTAAATCTGAGCTTTTTTTCTGCACTGTCGGCTTTATCCTTGGCCACATCAAGTACTTGAAGCAAGTTGCCTTGGAGAATTCAGCCTTTGGCTGCTTCTAATTCAGAAGACAGATTTTCTGGATTGTGAATAACATGTTTGTGTCCTTGCGTTTCCCTGTGGTTCTGTCAAATTGGAGTTTATATATTTCAGCTTAGAGGGACAATGAGAGGCGGAAAGGGAAGAGTTGAAAAAGGGCAGATTCGATTCAGGAAGAAACGTGGTGCTTCACACCATCCTGGCCTGCCGTGCACAGGGGCTGTCTTACTGCTCGTCACGTGGCCTGGCACTGGCTCTGCTGGGCATGTACATGAATGAACGCCCAGCTGCCATTGAGGGATCTGTCTGTCTGTAGCACGAGCACAGCACTTCTGCCATATAGCAAACCTACATGGATTCAGGTGTTAGGGCTTTTGCACCAGCCCGCAGTCCTGTGGTTTGTTTATACATGTAGACATAACGGAACTCCAGAGGTAAAGGAACGGTGATTTAACAGTAAGTAGGCTGTGTGACAATGTGGTGACTACTTAAGTTACTTTGTGCTCTGTATTAGTTTACTGTTTGCATGTGAATTTCTCACGGTCCTATGCAGGGCTCTCGGGAGATGGCAGAGGGAATGACAGGGCCGCTTCGGCATGCTGCTTATGCTGTTGTCTCTTCTGGGCTAAGGACTTCGCTGGTGCATGTATACATGGCTGTAAACATTTGTGCTTGTGAGAGGCTGGGCTTCAAAAGCAAACCTTATCCTCTGTCACTGAGAGGAAGAGTTTGTTCTGGGGCGATCAAGCTAGGGGAGCTGTCTCGTGCTGGTGCAGTTGCACAACTGTCACACGTTAAGTGTAGGGTGGAAAAGGCTGCTACAACAGAATGATCCATGTTGAGTTAGCAAGTGCTGCAGAATAATTTGGTGGGCTTGGCACCAGTTTGTGACAATATACCTTGAAAGGTTATTGATTTCATCAACCAGCTTGTGCCTGGCTTTTTTTGTGGATTTACTACTACTTCTTGCAGAACCGGACAGGTGTAGCATTAAGTTTTATCTTTCTGCGAACCAGAGGAGCTCTGTGCAACATGGTAGATATCATGGTTCACTTGGTCCGCTCACTGGCTGCTCATTTGGTTTAGTAACGACTATAAATCTAGCAATTCCTGCTTCCATATAGAGCCTGCACCTGGGGTTTCTGTTGGCCATGCCTATAAGAAAATGAGAAAGTGAGGCCGAGATGTGAAATAGGGATATATAAATGGCTGGTTACCAGAGCTGTGATTCTGTCAAGAATTTATGATGGTATAAGAATGAATGACAATGAGTTTTGTGCAGTTCGTAAAACATTAGAACAGAGCCGATTCAGGCACGTAGCCCCCTAAAGCACATAATGCCATCTCTGAATAACGGTGGTTTCTTAAACACTCATGCATAAGAGCTGCTTCTGAAGCAGCTATTTACACAGGATTTTTAAGAAACCGTTTCAGGTATATTCCTCAAGAGTTTATTTTGTGTTTCTTACTCCCAGGTTTTATTGTTTGTATCTGATACAGTTTTAGTTAAGTAAGGACAGTTTTCAATAAGATTAGTTTTGCATTTAAAGTCACAGGTATTATGCTGATGCTGCTCTTGAAGGAGCTTGTTCCTTCAGTAATCCAGTAAATTATGAAATAGTCTTCTATGCAGTGATATAAACAGTACTCAGCTTTTAGTAACTGTTAGAAAGGAGAGGTAACATGCATCTTTGCAAATGAGGACAGGCACAGATGAGTAATTCAAATTGAATGTTGGCTTATTGAAAGCGGTGGGTGCAATGTGCTGGGTGCAGAGTGCTGGTGTCCTGTCCAGACTGGGTGGATAACTAGTACAAGCAGTTATAGAGGCTCTGAATCATTTGAGGTGACAGAAGTCCTGTTACTTCAAGCAAAGGACTCAGTCCTGGTTTTCCAACAGCATGCGAGTGAAACATTCCCAGTGATTATATTTATCTGAATATGTATTATGTTGATTCATGACATTGGCATGAGGCTGTTGGATTAAAGGTTGCTTGACCCTAGAAACTGTTTGTTGTTGAAGTACAAAATGCTGCTTTGTGTGTGATTGTGCAGATGGGACCTCGCTGTGACGGGGTGAAACCTAAGTGTACACCTTCTTTCTATCAGCAGCCCAACTTAAAGCTCGACTTGCAGACATGGAGGAATCTGGTCCTGGGGTTCACCCAGGAGAAACTGCAACCTGCTTTTTGGTAATGTGATGAAGATACACCATTTGGCACAACAACCTGGTAGAAGGAGGCACTGCCTCAGGGAGTGTGGTGAGTCTCTTGGCAGTGGCACAGGAGACTATGGCTACAAACTCTGGAGAGGAGGAAGCAAGCCGGCCAAAGTCACGTGTCAGTGTTTTGAGGGTCCCTGTAAGTAAAGTTTATTTAGCTTTCTAGAGAGTTGCAGTATTTAATCTGACCTGAAGCAGCAGATGGAAGGGTATATTCTGTCGAAGAGAGTACTATATTTTTGGCTTTCACTTCAAGCAAGAGGTTTGTAGGTGGCTTGCTTAGCATTCTATGAATTTGATACTCTATATCTATACTCTAAACTGGGTCTTTTTTGGTAAGTAACAGATATTTTTCATCCTCCTTAAGCTTAAACTTTGCGCAGAAATTAAAACCAGGTTCCTTCAAATTTAGATGCTCTGTTAGACCATACGTTCTGCTGCTGCAGGGAGCAAGTCATTCATGTTGGCTTAACTGGGAGTTATTTATATCCTGCAGTGGGACCGTGTATTTCACTTTTCAGATGACCCAGTGAATTCTAGTTTTGTGTTTACGTATCTGACATACAGGATTCTTTCAGGATTCTTTTCTTTATAAGGCTTTTAAGTGAACAGAAGCTTTTTCATGTTAGATTGAACTCAACTTTCACCAGTATGTGTTGGGAAATTTTCCTCTCTCCCTGAGACCATGTCCAGTTAATAGAGGAGGGAGGAAAAAAAAAACAACCCAAACATTCATGGGAAGATTTGTTCTCATCACGTAATAACTTAGTTAACAAAAGCAGAAATAAAGTTGTTGCAATGCTGGTTAAATAAATGGCAGTAGAAGTCAGGGGCTCGAAAATAGCATCGTTCTCCCTTTTTCAGGATAGGCTCTTCAGCATTCCAAACTAGCTTGTGCTGGGAGAAGCAGACATCACCAGCAAGGTATTTCCTGGCTCCTTTTGCCAAATGCTAATAATAATAATAACAACAACAATAATAAATTTTTTTAAAAAGACTCAAATCTGAACTAAGCCGCTTGTGACTTCATTTGGCAGTGCAGGCTTCCTCTACATAACTTTATTTTGTTACTCATGTGCCTGCCAAGAGCTTCTGAATTGATTTGCCCCCTTCTCTCTCCTTCTCTCTTCCCCACTGAAGTGGAGGCATAGCATATCACGCTTTGGGAGCCAGAGGAACATACGGGCTGAGGGAGCTTCAGCCGACCAGACTGGGGGCTCTGCTGTGATGTGAGACACCGCTCCGAGCGAGAAAGCGTCTTGGCTGCAGAGACCGGATGTGTCTCTCCTGGGGCTCCATCTTGGGTACGCTGCTTCTCCTGAGCATTGCTGCTTCTTGAGGGCTTCATTTCTTGCTGGCTTTTCCTGGTGGCTGTCTCTCAGCTCAGGCCTCCTTCCCAATTGAGTTTGGTCATATTGACCATAAGAGATAGGTGTCCCCCTTTTCCTTCCTGCCTCCTCTGCAGAAGGTGGTGTTAGAAACGTGCTTTTTTATATGCACCAGTCCAATCAGAAGGCAGCTTTTGTTGCAGCGCAAGGTCTCTCTGTACCTTTACATGGATGCCTAACCCATGTCAGATCCTAGCCCTGCTTTAAAATGCTTCAGATCCTTTGGTCTGTGGTTGTATCAGGGAAAGCAAAATAAAATATCATAGCGCAGAGTGGTGGAGAGCAAAGAGAGTTTTTATCTAAAGGGTGAAAGCCTGATCTGTTGCAGATACACAAGAAGGCACAGATTTGCCAACAAATTTGTGTCACAGGCAAAAACGTGAGAGCATTTCTGAAGTTTGAGTCCTGCAGAGAGTAACCAGGAAGGAATGACTGGGAATTTCTTTCTCAGTGATGGAAAAGGAAACATGTGCAAACATTTTTAAGTGTGAGGCTCTAAGCTGACTCTGCTGATGAAATGGTGGTACCCTGGAGAGGCATGCCTAGATTTGTGGTACATTAAAATGAAGTAACAGTTTCATGGTAATTGATAGTGCTTTATGACACATCAGTTCCAGTTTCTGCTTTGTTAAACACTTTTAAAGCTGCTTCAGTGCACCCAGCTTCCCTTCCCTAACTGCTGGGAACTCTGTGAGCCACCGGCTTGTTCATCTCCAGCCAGAGCTGGGAGTGCTGGGTTGGTCCCAGCTTCCTGTTTTGCCTAGAGAGCACCTGTGTTTCCTCAGGTATAATCTAATATGCAAATGTGAGCATCGTTTCTGGTGTCAGTTAGGAACTGTTCATCCACGTGGTCCTTTGTGTGTGTGAGTTGCTCTTCTTGGAATTGTTAAATTCATTGTGGAAGAAAATGCTTCCAGTGGAGCTTGATTCTGATGAGACTAAAAGGAAAGGAGGAGTCACTGTCCAGAAATCACTTTCTTTTGGCACATGTTCCCTCTTAATTCTATATGACCTCACCTGAAGCCTTTCATCTGACATTGGTTTTGGATTGAATCTGCACTGCTGATGGTGCATTTGGCTATAAAGATGAGATTGGTATTGGTTTAATTGATTTTCAAGGGTAGGAGAAAAAGCAGTTCTTGATAACCATTGCAATTTCAGGTAATGTATGCTAACACTGAGGTATGGCTCAGAGCTAATAATAACCTGGCCGACCTGACCTGCCTTGGCTTTAAAATGCCTGCTAGAGCTTGCTGTGGCCTTGTAAAGAGATTTTGTATATTTGTGTCTGTCTACTGGATCTTTACTGTGAGTCTGCTTAGCTTGCATCAGGATTTAATTATCAGCATATAAACAAACCAGATTGCTCCAGTTATTTCTCCTGCCAAGACTTCGACCTTGTTTTTGTGGCTCCTTAGTGTGGAGGGGCTTTCACAGGGAATAAAAAAAATATCTACCCTCTCAGCTTATACCAGACTCTTCTCTAGCTGTTTCTTGGGGACAGCACGTGATTTGTGTGTCGATGACTTTTCATGAAAGCTCAGGTTAACATGTTTGATTAATAGATACCTTGGTGGCTTTGACAGTGAAAACTGGGCATCCTTGTTAGGCATCCCGCGGCTACTTCAGAAGGGCAGCAGCGGGCTGGAAAAACTGCAACGTGCTAACTCTTGCCTGACCTGCTGTTCCTGCAAAGTTCCTGCCAAGGAACTCTGGAGGAAACTGAGTTTTATTTCGGAGTACTGAGGAAAAATATTTAAGAGTTTGGAGATTAGTTGTCAGTGGTGGAAGTGGGGCTTGCCAAAAGTAGTGACAGACCAAGCTTGTAAGGCAAACAATGCTGCACCGTGGACTGACAATATCCCCCCGTAATCTGTATTAAAAATAGATCATACAGGCTCCGGTTTTAGCATGATCCATTCAGTAATTCATATGGCATTCCATATGTTAGGGTGAGAGGAAGGTGGAAATAGTGGGAGTCATGGAAAAAGACACCGACTGATCCAGATCCTTATGCCATTTCAGTTCAGTTAATTGCATGAGTTAAGTGTTGTAACGTGAGCAGATGGGGTGTTTCACAGTTATGTGGGGGGTGAATGTGTGTGTGTGTGTATATATATATATACACACACATACATACATATATATATATATGAAGTTCTTTAGCATTTGATTCCACAGGGCTTCACTGAGGCTTTACCAACCACTCAGGCTGGGTGTGTATGTGGGAGAGGATGGCAGTAATCAGTGGTGGGATGGGATGAGTGATTGATCTAATATTGGGATCCCCAACAACCCGCATGAGGTGTGCACATGTTCAGTGAACAGTCCCATACCTTGCAGCTTTGTTACATTTGGTGGCAACCTCAAGGCGCCCTTTCTAAGGCCGTCACATCTCCTCATTTGAAGCCACCTAGCTCTGAAATCAGTAAAGAAACTTTGTCACTGACTGGGGCCTCAGTCTTAATGCTTTGACACCAAGGTAGTTTCCCTCAGTCAGGGAAACAACCCTTTTAGAAGGAGAATTGCCCCTGGTAGCAGTGACTTTCTGTCCTGCAAAAGTTGCAGTTCCCTTCTCCCACTAAGTTTGCTGGGGCAGTGAGGCTGCTGAGGGCTGCAAAACAGTAAGCACCATCCAGCTCGGGCAGTGCTTTAGTTAGGACCAGGACAACAGGCGTTCTCCTGAGCATGGCCCAGAATATCACTTCCCTCCTGACTCTGCAGTCTGCTCGTTCCCCTACTGGCAGTGCCAGTGCTCAGCCTGCAATGGGACACCAAGTCACCTGGCCACATGAGTGCTCTGCTGTTCTCAGCCATCTTCTGGTCTCCTTCCCCTGGCTCTGCCCCCCCCCCACCTGCTCAGCACCCAGGCTCCTTCAGCACGGGTGCTTTCAGGGAAGGGGCAACCCCCCGTCCGTGCAGAGCACTCTGCCTTGCCTGTCCTCCGCAGCAGGAGGGTGGCAAACAGGCTGCCTTCCTCCTCGCTGCTACAGCCCTTTGACGTATATAGTAAAGCAGATGGCACTGTGCTTGTACATAATAAACAGCAAGGAAACGAATAAGCCTGTCTGTCAGCTTGGGCTTTGCTCTGTGCCATCTATCCCTTGTTGGTGAATGCTGGGCCTTTTGTTGGAGCCTCTTCTGCTGGGAGCTCACTGGGGAGAGGTTTGCCTGGAGGGGCCTCTCCCCCTCTTCCCGTACTCTAGTCCCTAAGGTCAGGCTTTGCTCAGACTTGCTCTTCCCTGAGAGCAGCCAGGCTTTCAGCAGGGCATTGACGTAGAGTTGGGCTTCGCGTAGTGCAGCGTCATGGCTCTGAAATTTCAGGTAAAACAATTTTGTTTTTTTTTTAAAATCCCATCGTCTTTTCTATTTTTGTTATCTTAAAGATTTCTGTGGGACAGTCTTCCTCAGTTTTTAAGAGCTCAAAGGGATCTGGCTACATCAGGGATTTGGCTTTCACTTAGAGAGACTGTTAGAGACATGATTTGTTAGACCAAGGTCAGCATGTCAGTAAGTGGCTTGGACCTGACTGTTCTTTGCTTACAGAGGTTTTGTTTGGGGTTTTTGTGTGGGTGTTAGTTCTATCCCCAGCCCATACAGAACTTGCTGCCAGTTTTCAAGCTGCGTCCTCTGCTTTCTTTCCTGCCTCCCTTCCACGTGGACTGGGAGGTGTGAGGGAGCATCTTACGGCAGCCAAGCCACCGTGCTGTCTGTCCCCAAAGGATTCCCACGTAACACAGTCCCAGCTGACAGTGCACCACCAGGTCCCAGCTGAGATGCCACCTCATGCTGTAGCTGGCAGCCGTTGGCCATCTGTATCTACGCTGTCATTTGCTGTGCAGCTGATAAGCTTGGTGCAAGTGGATGCAGTACCTAGTACTCTGGGGCTGGTTTGGAACTGAGGCCTCAAGCTGCTGCAGTGTAAATAAAATGTAAACACCACAATCTCTTGCCTTGATAGTGGGTAAGGAATGACAAACATGGGGAAAAAGCTGGGTTGCAGGAATCTGTTCTCACCCAGTTTCTGGAAGTCATGGCAGTAGTGGAGGAGCTGGACTGGGCTCTGGTTCCAGTGAGCTACTTTGTTCCTTACGGCCTCTCTCCTCCTCCCATCCATTACCTCATCTCATGCATTCATTTCTAGCAGGTGTTTGCACAGTGCCCTCGCACTTAAAGAGCTTTCAATCCTGAAGAGTCTTTGTGGGCTTCAGAAGGAAAATAATAATAACTGACTGGGCAGTGCAGGCAAGGATCAGCTGTCACTACCCTTGGTGTACCCAGGGGGAAATAAGGAGATTCAGTCCAGTGCTTTTCAGGAATGAAAGATTAATTCAGGATGAGAGCGCCTTTTGGTCTTTTAAAGGGGCAAAACCTTGAGCCACAGAAATTAAATAGCAACATACGGAGTGATAGTTGAATAAAAATAAAATGAGATAGCAAAAAAAAAAAGCCTTAAGCTTTTTAGCTTATCTTGTTCTTGGAGTTCTCTATCAGATGGCAAGCACCTGCTCAGTGCATGGATATTAGGGGTGTGCTGTCGGGAGATTTTTATCTTCAAGTGATACCTGCCTTTTGCACTCTGCCTTCTGCTCATGAGGTTGCATGTTACAGGGTAGAAGGCATTTGCTGGTCACAGTGGCTTGTTTTTCAAGTTACTGAAGTGTAAAATAATTTCTATCAAGGCATAACAAAATAAAATAATGTTTAGTTATTTGTCTTGGCTATGTGTTGGAGTTCATCGGAACCAATGTGTGTATTCTTACTAATAAAATATAGCTTTATATATAGAAAGCTCCTACACTTGGTTTCTCCCTTGTTCAAGGGGATAGAAAGAGACAAGGAAAAAGGCTTTAGGGTTAGATGGGGAAGGTGGAGAGAAAACTCTGCTCCCCTGGCACACTCATTGAATTTTTGAAAGCAGTTTGACAACGGGGTCCAGCATGTGCACTGAACAGCTTTCACTTGAGGGCTGAGGCATGCATTGCAAAACAGTAGTTATTTGGGTGTCCTGACACCACTGTGAGATGATTAAGCAGCACTTGGTCTGCTTAGGGTGAAGTGGGACAGGGGATGAGGGGGCATGAGAGCCAGAGGCTGGAGGAGTGCAGTGAAGGATGCACTGAGGACCCTGTGGGTTTGGGGCCTGATGGGGAATGAGCATTTCTGCCAGGTGCAGGATGGCCTGGCTGGGGACACGCGTTGAGCCACGTACCCAAGGATTGGCAGCGAGAGTCGGGAGTGCAGTGTGGCTGTGGAAGCCTTGTTCTTGGGAGGGCTGGGAGATTGACAGCCTTCCGTGGGGACCTGGAAGAAATGGAGTGCTGATGTATGTCTGTGTATTCCATATTTATCTGATTTTAGATTTATTTACACTTGCTTCTATATTTGTAACACAGAAGCATTTCAGAATTATCCGAAGTCTTTAAGGAGAAGATAATATTTTCTAAGCCTGAAAGCTTTGTGAGGTTCAGGGAGCTGCTCTTGGTTTTTTCCCCACCATCAGGTATGACCCCTGAGTAGGGACTTAGGAAGCAGAAATCAGAGGATAAGATAAGCTCATGCATTATTTTTTTTCAAAGTTTTGAATACATGGAAGTATTATTGTCCTCTACAACTACCTGAAAGGGAGTTGTGGTGAGCTGGGGGTTGGGCTCTTCTCACAGATAACTAGTGACAGGACAAGGGGGAATGGCTGCAAGTTGCGCCAGGGAAGGTTCAGGTTGGAGATGAGGAGAAAATTCTTCTCTGAAAGGGTGGTCGGGCATTGGAACGGGTTACCCAGGGAGGTGGTGGAGTCACCATCCCTGAGGGTGTTTAAGGAAAGGTTAGATATGGTACTTAGGGACGTGGTTTAGTGGGTAATAGGTGGTGGGGGGATGGTTGGACTAGATGATCCTTGAGGCCACTTCCAACCTTAATGATTCTATTCTATTCTATTCACAGCTTTTAATTGTATTTAAAGGTTGATAGATCCTGTTGAACTCTAGAGTAACAGAGTATTTTGGAATTTGATAAAGGTGGGAGACAGGAATCTGCTGGTCTGTTTGACATTCAGTAGATGGGGCATGTGTGGAGATGTCTTTTTACTGAGAAGGTACTCTAAGTCTCTCCAAAAGATGTAAGGAAAAGAAAACCCCTTGGTCCTGCTGATGTGTTTCACTGAACCTTGGCATATGTTCCTTACATGACTGCCTCTGTAATGTTAAACCCTGCCCTCAGGAGCAGGTGAAGAAGAGAACAGATGAGAGATCTATGAATGTAAGAGTGGGGGATAGCAGCAGGAAAAAAATCCGGTTTCGGAAAGCTGGTTTCATTAGGGCTGACTCCTGATGGACTAATGGGGGTCAGCAATGGGAAGTGGCATAAATCCAGCAAGAAGGATCACCAAATGCAGTCTGCTGGGGGGAAAAAAAAGGGCTGGAAGAAAAGTGTGTTTTCTAGCATTGCGGTCGTTAAAGTGCAGATGATTTCTAGCACCCTGGTGTAACCAGTGGATGCTGTTTGAGAAGTACCTAGACTGAGTTTTTCTAGAGCTCCTTAGTACTTTGTTGGCGTTAACAGACAACATATTGTAGCAGAGAATCAAAATATTGTAGAAAATACCACAAGCGAGCAAAGGCCCAGGCAGCCTTACCAGATGTGGATTTTCTGACTCTTGTTCAGCTCTCAGCAGCAGGTGTAGGTTTCTTGTATTTTGTTTGCACGCTGGTTTTTATGTGTGAAAGCTGGTTATTTTGGCATGGTCCTGTATTTTTTTCAATAGTAAAGCTGTTTATTATTTATTACTGACTTTTCTTGGTTTTCCTTTACTAAGGAGTGCAATAAATATTTATTTCTCTGTTCTTCCAAATTTCACCTTTGTATAGGAAATAAAAAGAAATCAAGTTGAAGAGAGGATTAGTAGTTTCCAAATCAACATGCAGGATAATTCTGTCCCTTAAAAACCTGACAGGTGCAATGAATAAAGAATAAATCCTGTAATGAAAACCCATTCCTTTTCCACTAACCTCGTGTCCTGTAAAAGCTCTGTCAGGCAGAAAAGTGTAAACAATGAAATGTAGAAGGAAGATGTTGCCAGTTGTCCAAGTTCTGAGGTTTTTGGTTTGCATTGACTGGAAAGCAATTAAAAATATTAATGAGGGCAGTATGAAATATTAGGCAATTTGCAAGCCCTGTGAATAATGGCTACTATTAATGAGGTGAATCCCAAGTTTAATGTACTTGAGCTCTCTTGGGGTTCGGTTTCTCATCTGAGCTAAAGTCAAGGCTCGGCAGTTGTGGGAGGTGTGTCTTTTGGGGAGAGTTGTTGTGAGGTGAATGGTCCCTGGAGCTCCCTCTGCCCGCGCTGAAATGCTGCTGAGGTGCAGCACAGCAGGCTAAGTGTTCCAAGCTTGGAGCAAGATCTGCACAGAGGGACAATCCCAGGGAGATTCAAGAAAGCAACATAGTGCCCAAAAGCCAGGGGTTACAGTGGTTAGTCTACATGTTACAGATTCCCAGCAGCTAAAAAATGATAATGCTAATAAAACCCCACTGAAATCTGAATTCTGTCTGTTCCGCTTCTGTGGCTCCATGCTTGTACCTGTAGCCTTCAGCCAAGAACAAGCTCTGTAGAGTCTGTCCTGCCATGCTTACTTGGGCTTGAATAGCTGGTACAGCTCCAGTCATCCTGCTGATAGCAGTGGGGTTGTTCGGATGACAGTAGAAGGTGACTTGAGCGAAGCTGGTAGACCAGAAAATGAAATCTTCATTTCGAGTTGGGAAGAAGTCCTTTGGAGGGCCACCCTGTTGTTTAGGTGGGACTGCAGACAGGTTGTGAGATGTTGTGGTACTCTGTTGCCTTTTCTGTCTTCTTGCAGAGTAGTGGATTAGTTGTTTCCCATTGACTTAGCTGTGGTGGGTGATGATGTTATGGTGTAATTCTGAAAATGCCTTTGTGGTTTGCACTGCCGTATTCCTGGGGCTCGGAAAGGTTTGCAAGTATAGCTTTTTGGGTGAACATATCAATAGTTAATTTGGAGTTGGTTACCCTGACAGTGTGAGCTTTTGGTTCATGACAGGTTGCTAGTAGTTCTTTCTGCAGATGATGCAGAGTTGTGGGTTGGGTTTTGGGGTTTGTTTGTTGGTTGTTTTTTTTCTTTTCCCTCGTCCTAGGAAGTTTATCTAATCCAATCTTTCTGTATTGTTTTAGCTTTTTATTCTTTATGATGAAAACAACACCTTTCACTCTCACGGAGTTTCACAAACATCTTTCCCTCAAAATATGGCAGTGAGCCAGTAAAATTAATGTGCTCTTTCTTTGTCTCTCTGCACAGTTTCGTTGCTCAGAAACTGTCTTGTGCAAAACTCAAGGCTTTGAAACAGAGGCAGATGTGAGTGTGCCTGGCCCCACTGCTGATGGCCTTTAAAAGGTATCTGTGGAAATTCCTCTGTCCAAGATTTGGCTCCTAAGAAGGGATACCAGTGTGTTTTGCTAGTAATGTTGGTCCTGACTTGGTCGTCAGGGCCAACTTCCAAAAGCAATGAAAGCTCAAGCTCTCATCAACTACGTGCAGAGAATCATCAGACTTACGAAAAGCTCAGAAAGCTGGGTGCTTGTAAATATTCATCCCTTAATGATTTATGAGCCTAAAAAATATAAACAAGTGACACTTTATATTTTGCTACAGCAGTCTCCTGTCCTTGTTTAATATTGTTAGTGGAGAGCTTGTGTCCAAAAGGGTGTTCAGTGACACCATCAGCTGAATAAGGTCTTTCAGATTCGTCTGTCTGCATTAGTAATGAGAATGCTTGCTCTCATTTTACAAAGGAACCATTTCTTTTAAATATAACCCCCTCCTTCCCAGTCGCCCAAATGATACCATCGTCAGAATTCTCATTACAGTCCTCTTTCATCCCTTTATCTAGTGCTGGCTGAAAATGCCTTTGTCTTCAAGTTCCTTCAATTATTAATGATTCAGTTGTATTCTTTTTGCCAATTGGTGCAGAGAGAACCTTGGAGCAAATGTGTATTAGTTATTCCATTTATTCTCTCCTCTTCGTTCCTTCAGCGGTCTTCTTTAATAGTGCTGTGCCCCTGGTTTTTCACTCACAGGTTCTGCATCGTTGCTTGGGGTTTTTGCTCAAAGATAAGAGCCGTTGTGCCTCCAGGACCGACTTCGATTCTGAACCCTTTTAAAAAGAGGTAGGGAGCCTTCTTGCAAATGCTAGGAGCATCTGTGTTCTTCAGTCTTTACTTTCATGGTAACAAGCGGACAAACACCTTCCTCTGAACCAGTCCATTCTGTGGAGCAGCTGGAAGTCTGGGGGATGGCAGGACCCAGTAAAACTGGTTGCTCCCAGGCCCTAACTTATGATCTCAGTGGCACTGTGGAGAGGCAAGGGCCAGCCTCGGTGCCCTCCCTACCCCACTGAGGTGCTCCATCAGCAAAGAGGGGAGCAGCAGGTGGAATTCACGTGGAAGAGCTACAGGACTTGTCACACCTGTCCTTTGAGAGGCCATGTTAACGTAGTGGGAGGAATGTTGGTGAAGTGCTGTGCTCCTTTTGGCATGTCTTTTACAGTCCCGACATCCCTGGAGCTATAGGCATTGTGGTTCTCTAAACCCTACTGACAGAGTGGAACTGAGGTCCCCAGCACCGTGGCTGGCCACAATAGCAAGGTGTGGAGGGAGCAGTGTTGGTGCAGTGCCATGCTCTGCACCAGCAATCCTGATTTGGCTTCTCGGGAAGCCAGCTGAAGGATGGAACGAAGGCAGTATACGTCAGTCCTGTGGCCCAGGTGAATTATTCTGAGGGCTGTATCTATAGATCTATTTGCCTGATCTATGCACAGGGGCACAGTTATAGAAACCAGGCACCTATAAGATAGGATAATAGGATCCTCATTGACTCCAAGGAGAGTACCAGGATGTCTAGGCACTGTCCTTGGTGCTCTTTTTGTAAAAATAAATACATAATAAATTTTGACCTTCCTCAGTAGCAAGGGTTTTTTTTAAATACTTCATCAAAAATATCATCTTTGCTTTTAATTAGCCCAATGAATTCCTCTTTTATCCTCCCGTCCCCATTTATTTAGAATGTAATTGTTTGCTTGCTTGCTTTATCTTCACAAATTGTATACCCTGGAAGATTTTTATGACTGGTTTTCTGTACTTTAGAGAAACTTATCTGAAAACGTGCTTTACAAGGAAAGGTGAGAAGAATGTTTTCCCAAACACTCCCTTTTGCTTATATCTGGACTTTCCCCATTTTGCCAGTATCTTTCTTACTGTGCAAACCCCAAATTTTGGCACTTCTCTAGCTGAGACATCACCATCAACAAGGAAAATGGAGTAATTATCCCAGTGTTTTAGGGACAGCATCTCCATTAGGATAAACAAAACTGTGGTTTGTCTTTTTTTGCCCACAGTAAGCCTTTTCCTGCCAAGCTACTGCCTAGCTGCTTACTCCTGATTTGTCTAGTTATGTGTTTGAGGCTTCATCTCTCAATATATACTGTTTGGTCCTTCTATTTCTTTATTTCTTGCTTTCAGCTTTGCTCTGCAGTATGCTGCAATGATCTTCATTTCTGAAGATGCGTTCCTAAGTGTGACCAGCTCATCCCAGCTTGGGGTCAAACCCAAATTTTATAAATGCAAATCAGGAGGGAATGAGATTAATGTGCTGGGATTTGTAATTGGCAAACTTATGTTGCCAGCAGTATTTTTTTTCAGTTGTGCTCTTGTCCTGTAGGTACTTGTAAACAACTTGTTTATTTTTTCCAAAATCTTTGCAAGAATGAGGTTTAACTGACGGGTTTGTACTTTCCCAAGGCTTCCTTTCACGAGACAGCACAATGTTTAATCTTCTGTGGGATCTATTCTGAAATCTTAAATGCTCTTCTAGAGTCAGGGAGGATTCATATAATTTTCTGAGCTGCATGTGTCTGATTTTGAGTGTTTCTTAAACTGCTTTTTCCTATTCTGACCTGATGTTCTGCCTTTTTTAAAATTACTTGCATGCAGTATTTGCTCACTGATGATCTTGTGAAAATTGAGGCAAATGGTGAATATGTTGAATCGTACCCTTCTGTGTATCATCTTTGCTGTGCCTCTCTGCTGAACCGTGACTTGCCCTGTCTGCTTTTCAGACCGTATTGAAGCTTTTTTGGTTGCCTTTTATGTTCCTTGCTAATTGTAATTAATTTTGTTCCTTAGATTTTCTGATTATATTCCTGTGCTTTTGCTGTCCCTTAATTACATGATGTTTGTTTCTGGTTTTTGTATGATTTTTATTTGAGTGTTCAGGCTCTTAAAAAGCTTAGCATATTCCTCCTCTGTACTGGTAGAGTTTGTTGTTAAAGCTGCTAAAGTCTCCTCGTCCTGTCTTTCCTTTCTGGCTCTGCGTATCTCAGGAGCCTTGCACAGAGCATAAATGCTTATCTTCTGAGCTGGTTATGTTGTCTTCCATTGCCTGCCAATCTGAATGGAAATCTTCCAAATAAACCCAGGTAAGGTAGTAGAGGAGCAGAGACACTCAATTCCTCTCCCAATCCTCACCTTTGCCTTCTCCCCTTTTAATTCTGGATTGTATTTTCATCGGTGTCTGAGTGTTGCTGTGGGATCTCATCCCTACTAACCAGCACCGTCCCTTGAATGCAGTGTAAACCACTGTCTGGAGGGCTTACAGTAGCAAGAATTCCTGTGGCAGTTGTTGAAACAGCAGGAGAAGTTCCCTGACTTACTGGCAGTACAACCGTTTGGGTCTGTCAGCTAAAATGCCATTGATCAAAGTACTACTTCATCTGAAAGAAGGTCATGTCCCTTGAGGTGTATCAGATAAGTTCCAAGGTCCTTCATTTATCCGAAATTCCATTTTGTCTAATGACTTTCTTGTTTTCCATCCCATTCTGATAAACCAGATTTGACTATAATCACGTTACACCTCCCAAAAGGCTCTCTGGTGATGGTGATTGGATCTGGCACTCTTCGCTTCATACCCTGAGCTCATGGGCAGCGTAACTGAGCACTGTTAAACAGCTGCTGCTTTTCACCCTTGAGGCAACTACCTGGTAAAGATGAGGGAAGTAATTCTCATGTACAAAGAGCTTAAAAATCATTTTGGACAGCGCTGTGAGACCAGGGTGAATGAAAGCTGTGTTTAAGTTACCCAATCCAAGTCTCCAGTCATTAAACCTGTTTTAGTCTTGATGTAGCAACTGCTGTGGACTCAGTGGAGCTGTGGCTGACTTAAATGTGTGTAAGCAAAGAGGGCATCGGGATCATTATGTTAACCACAGGAAATCTGCTTTTATGGTGATGAAAACAAGAATCAATCACAAGTAGCTAATGAATTAGCTTGCAGTATCTGCTATGTTCATTTCACACTAAATGCAACAGTCAAAATCCATTAAGAAGCCCTTTGCAACGGGGTCCTCTGCAAAGAGGCTGTCTGTAACATGCAGTAGCACTGCCAGCCCTCGCCTTCAAGTGCTTCAAGAGTGTGCGTGGAATACAAGTTCTGATCCAAATGCACTGAAGTAAAGGAAAGGCTTCTGGTAGTTTTATCTGGGCTTTGTCTTAGAGGTCAAAGTGGCTATTAATTATGGTTGGTTTTACTGGAAATCTGCAGTCTGAAGGACAGCTATTGGACAGGCTCATCGCTGTGCAAAGGACCTGGATGCCCACACGAAGAGGGAGTAAGCTGTTGCATCATGCTGGCGCCCATGCGGGCCGGGCTGACTAGTCCGTGGCGTTCTTATAAGGCAGCTTTTGTTGTCTCTGCCTTGCAGTGAGGACAGAGCGGCTTCCCCTCCACATGGCTCAGTTGCTGGTAGCTCTTCCAGGGGTTTCTGCCTGGCTGCCTCCGTTACATAAAGTGCTAAGTGAGAAGCTGTTCAAACCAATTCTGCTACATGTTACTGCATGTTAGTGCAATTCTATTGCTGGCTGGTGGGTTTTGCTGTCGAGGAAAAGCAGGGTTAACCATTTTTTATTTTATTTTTTAAATTTCTTGAAGACAAGTGTGGACATGAGAGAAAATAACTAGCTGACAGCTTTTAGGAAGGCAGTACTTAGCCGCTAGGGAAGATATTTCTGAAAAAAAGAGTGATCTTTAAATTGACTTACGAATAAAATGAAGGAGCAAATACCTTTTCTCTGAAAGGGGTCACAGATACAGACCCAGTTCAGGAAAACCACTGTTTTCAATACTGCATTTCACTACCTGCCTGTGTCCCACTGACTGAAACAGACCTTAAATGTTTGCTTACAGGTTGTCCTAAATATAAATGGGATTTAAACTGAAATACAGCCCAAAACCTATGATTAGACAAACCAGATAAATTTCTGTATTTTACATTACAGTTACTGCTTTATATTAAAGGCCATGCTAGCTCAGTTTATACTTTGTCTTGCAAAATATGATTCAACAAATGATTCATTAATTTAAAATATTTATAAATTTAATACAGAGTAATAGTTAAAGCTTCTGTTATGAGCAATGACATGACAGTTAATTGAAAAACTTTAGGTTACATGGTTAAGTGAACTACAAACTGACATTTGAATAAATTCTGTCACAGTAGCTGTGATATTTTACTGTAAGCAAGTTTTTGTCTTGATTCACCCCATCAGTAGGCCAGGAGAGAGAAAATATGAGAAGTAGTAGGGTTTGTATCTGCAGTATTTTCTTAGTCTTAGTAAGCCATGTGATAGGATGGAGAAACACTGTGTATTTCCCAGATGCACATAGTATGACAGACTTTCACGTGGATGCCCACCGGGACAAGGGCTGTGTGTACTCAAGGCTACCAGAGCACCTGTGGCTCAGTTGAGGCTAAGGCTGGGGCTGAGCTGGGTGGTACCAACCGTTATGCGCTCTCAGGAGCATGTCTTGGTCTAGACAGAGATGTAACAGGAAAGTTGACCATGGTTTTTGGCATTAACTGGAGGTTTTGGATCCTACAGCTTTAGGACCCTGATTTAAGTATCTCTCTGAAGTAGGAATTGATGTGACTTTGGGCAATCGCTTTCCTTTCCTCTGCAAGCTGAGAGCAAAGGACAGAATTGCCCCTAAAGACAGGATGAAGCTGTGGAAGAAAGACTAACACAGGCAAGCAGAATAAGCAATGCAGTGCTCAACAGATGTCATGCAGCACATGCTGTTCAGGCTTTTGACTTTTCTGTGTCTGTTACCTTTTGGAGGGAGGTAAACGTTGTTGGGGGGAGGTATCAGAAAGTGGGAGGTAAAGGAAGGATGCCTGAAGAAGAGAGGGCAGTGATGGAAGTGAAAGGACAAGAGGACTGAGAAGGAAACAGGCTGTGGAGGAGAGCCCGTGTTGTGTCAGCTGGTGAGTTAATGGGTGCAAGAGAGCTGGCTGCAGTACTTGGTGTGCAGGGATGCCTTTGGATGCTGGGGAAGGACAGTGTCGCCAGTACAGGTCTGTTTTATCGGTAGCCTGGGAGAAAGGACAGGTAAGTCCCATAAAGATGTTGAAATCTGCTGTGGATACAAAGCTGGGAGCAGTGCTAGTGTATAGGAAATAATGCAATTGGAAAGGCTCTGGAGGGGCTGGCTGCACGAGGGGGGCAGATCAGCTCTTGCACACTCATTCTTTGGGGAGGGGAGACTAAAACCAAAACCAGGGCCCACTGCATCCTGAAACTTCCCAAGCTGCCTTGAAATCCTTTGCACCTTGTTACCCACAGAAGCTGCTAACTCAGCCTGCAGCTTTTCCTAACTCCTCCCCACTCTTCATCCTTTCTGTTATCAGTAACCATAGAGATACAGACAGTAACTCCAGCCTCAGCCTTCCTCACCGTGTAGCCCTAGTGAAAAAGCTAGTATGTATACTGTGTGGTTTTTTTTCCCCAGAATTAATTAATGACCTTCTGTTTTTCCTCCCTCAAGGAGAGAGAAAAAGAAAAGCTAGGTTGTTCCTCAAATGGCTGGTAAAATAAGGTAATCTGATGTTTATTACTACTGCAGAAGAATAGGCAATATTTACAGAGTCTGGCGAAGCATCTGTCTCCTCTCAACCTCTCCAGCAGGCAGCTATCCCCAGCACTGTTGTAAGTGGTAAGACAATAGCGAATAAACAGAAAATTCCCTGTTTCAGGGCTATTTTTACCCAAGTGATGCAGTTTCTGTTCAGCAGACTTATTCCTCTTAATCTACATCACTGATGATACTGGATGCTATTTTAGGCATTGCATAAAATGTTCACCCAGTCTTTGCTAAAAAAGAAGCAACCAACCCCCAAGTCCTTTGTTAAAGGCTAGTTGCAAGGTTTTGGCAGTGATTTGGGTGGAAAGATCTTAGCCTGAGGTTCTGGAAGAGTCTTCCAGCTTGGCTTGGCAAGAGGTTGTGTGTGACCTTGGACAAACCCAAGCCCCTTATCTGTTCTTTTTTTCATTATCCTGAAGATAAGTAGAATGCCACCACGACCTGCTTTTGTGTTTTGGCTCTTCTAAGTAATCTGTTATAATAGAAACTGTCTCCTGTTTTGCCTAGCACCTTTCACAGAGGGACCCAGTGTGCAGCTGGACTTGCTAAGCTCTCTTACAATACAGTAATGAACCTGAGTGCACTGTCTTGCATGAATGGCTGAGTTAAAGAGAAAAACCCACCTGAGCATGCCAGATCTTCTAGAGTTTAGACCATGCTTCAGTCACAGTCTCATTACCTCCTTTACTGAGACTAAATTTTTTTACTTCTCTTTGAGAGGTATGGTGCTGAAAATATATGCTACATAGCAAGAGTTCATAATTTAAACCTTTTCAGGACCTTGACTTCTGAACTTACTAATGTTTGTATTTTCTTTTTGCTCACAATTTTTCAATTTGACTGTGGTGGAGTGCATTCATTTTATGTGATGAGTTTGCTTTGATCCTGCTTTCCTGGCTGAGCAGGAAAATGTGAGGCTAAATCTCAGACAGGGCTGTGTGTTCTCTGTGTTCTAGCATCTACTTGGATTTGGCTCTTCATCCCTGTCTCCCTCCTGTGCCTTTTGTTTTGTCAGAATTACTCTTATAGGAATATGAAAAGACATATTGCAGGGCAGCCAGAACAAACTTGATTGTTAAGATTGTCTCTTATTTGCAGTATCTTATGATGAAACTGTCTGCCATGGGTTGCTCTGACAGATTGGGTCGATGGAAATGCTTGCATGGACAGGATGAACGTGATTTGGATGGCTGGTTGAAGATTCAGCTGTGGGCTCCAGCTTGTAGGACACAGTCTGGCAATCAGTCCCTTGTGAACCACATGAGGTCTGGCAGGAACAGCTGAGAGAAATTAACAGGTCAGTTTTCAGGACTTCTTGCTCCCCCTCCACCATCCCAACTCCATGGCATTGTTTCTGGGACCTCCCAGAGCTCCTAGTTGCTTTGGTGGAAGAGTGTCTGGAGGAGGGGAGCTGTAGAATTGAGGGAGGGATGATCGAAATGCTGTGAAGAAGCACCAACTGTCAAGTGGTGGAGATGAGGAAGATGAGGGCAGGATTAGAGTTTCCTTGGTTTCTGCAGAGGATGAGCTCTGCAGTGGGAGGTTTGGCAGCAGCAAGCACCCCTTCTGATGAGTCACAGGAGGCTTTCTCAGAGGAAAGGTCTAAGAACTGCGCTAGTGCTGCTCTTGCTTGTGTTTTCTGTTCCTTCTGAAGGCCTTTTTGCCACCATGCGGTACCTGCTTCACCATCATCCTTGTCCCATACAGGCTGTCTTTTGGGGCTACCTTCCTCTATTTTCTCATCCTCCTCACTGCTGTGGTGATTTAGAGAGTGGGGGAAAACTGTCAGGTCAGGACAGATGCTTTTAAGGTAGTAGGATTTGTTTATAGCAGTGAGGGTTAATGCAAAGTTTGAACATGTGAAAACTCATCATGAATGTAGGAGAAAGTGGAAGGAAATCAATTCCGTTTGCAGCCCTCTGCCCCCAAAGTTTTGGGAGAGAAGCCCTGGAAATCCATGTGAGATTTGTTACTCCTTCCTGCGAGCCCCTTGTCCCTCTCAATGGTAAACGTGGTTTGTTGAACTTCTCCCAAACTTTGCGGTAGGGAGATGTTTCCTTCTCCTGTTGACATCCTTCCCTCTCAAGGACTCTGTTGCCACAGGACTGAGGAACACCAGTTTGCCCTAGGGAAGGGGGTCTAGTTTGCTTGTGTCTCCTGACTGCAGAGAGATTTAAGCTTGTCTTCAACCCGTAAGAGTGTGCTCGGGCTCATTGGTTTCTCTTGACTGTTCCTTTGCTGCTTATGCCATTTCTTTACAAACTTACAATGCTCAAAACCAAACCAGTTCAACTTCCAACTTTTTCTTACTTTTTTTCTTTAGAAAAATGTTCCTTCATGTTCCTCTACCCTATCTCTGCTGCCCCTCCCCAGTTGTGCGTGTCTCCTCCCAAAACACTGGGTGATTTCCCAGTTCACAGGTCCCTTGTCCAACTCAGATTAATGTTGTTCTGGAGAAAGCCTTGGAACAGGGAGACGAGATCGAGGCAGACACGATGGCTGAACAGTGGCAGTAAAACTAGAGCCCTCACAGCAACTTTTTTGTGAGCTGAACGGTGCAGTCAACCCTGTTACTCTGTTGTATTAGTCCTGAACGGTCCCCACTCATTCCTACAGTCCTGCAGCGCTCCTGCATTTTCCCTGGGTTTATTTCCTGTTGGTGTGAATAAGCAAATGCAAGACTCAAATAACAGCATAGATGAGCTGGTTCCAACATGTGAACAGAAGCGCTAGATCAAAAAATAAAGGGGGAGAAGGAATTGCCCTCCTAATCCATAATGCAGAGAATGCTAAATCCCTCAAGACCTCCTTTTCAGTGCGTACCGTCCGTAAAACCTGTTTAGGATTTGGATCGGCATCGCAGTGGAAATCGAGTGAGCCGCTGCCTGTGTGCAGTGCGTGCCTGTGTGTCTGGCAGCAGCACAAAAGAAACCCGTTGACGATATTCATCGGATTAAAGGCCCGATTCCTGGGGACACACTTGGTTGGATGCAATTAAAATGCCTGTCAGGCATTTGATACCAGCAACCCCTTGACAAACTGCTTCAGCAGCCGCGAGGTGCAGCATCCTATTGTAAGTGGATGATGGCGGAGCCGGCTAGTTTGTCATCATTCTCGAAATTTCTGTGGCCAGTGAACTCCCTCTTCCTCTCCCACTCACCCTCTTTTCCTTTTCACCACTGCGGGGACTTCTTCTAATTTGCAGTTTTCCTTTTCCTGACGTACACATGGTAGATACAAGCTGGTGGCTTGCAGACTGCGTCTGTCTGGAGATAGGCAGCGAGCCGATGGATAACAACACTCCAGGAGAATGATTATGCAGCAGTTATTTAAGGATAGGCTTTTGTGGTATGGCAGCGTATGAGCTGGTAATGATTTTCTTTTAAAAATGTCAGCTTTGTTTGCGTGTTGAGGATTTGGAAGTGTTATACCTTTATGCTGTAGCTTTTTGGATTTAGTCTGCTGTAGATTAAATTCTGTAGCGGCGCACCCTGGATGAATTAAAATGTATAGGTAATGAACTTGTGTGGCTTTGTTGATAAATATATTTAATGTATACATAATGTATATTATGCACACACACCTTCATACACACATACCTGTATGGATATGTTTGTGCATCTATGTCGTTTTATAATAGAAAAAAACTTTTTTCCTTAGCTGAAAGATGTTTTTCAGCACAATTAAGTATTTTCAGGGTTTTTTTTTTCCCCCACCTTTGTTTTATATTAATAGATTCTCCAGTATATAGTCTTGGACGTGACGCGCTGATTGGAATCTGCTTGTTCCCAGATCGGAAAGGTAGGACACCTCTGTATTCGAATATGATTTTGAGAATGTGGGAATGAATGTGAGACAGGGTGTGGGCGGTTCTTTGGTTTGGTGTTTTTTTTTTTAAATTTTATTTAAACAATACTTGTTAATCTTCATTTTGTCAAGCTATGTTTTGTTGCAGCTTTGCATAGATTTTCAAATTGTTTTGACAGGCACTGTAAAGTTATTTTTGATGCGTACGCATATGCTCTAGCTATTTAATTAGTCCTTTCAGCTGCAGCTACCAAAGGGTGAGATACAAATATGAGTGCTTGTCTGTTGTCATGGATTAGTATAGTGAGGGTGCAGAGCTGCCTCCGGTCATATCAGGTGCGGGGCCGTCTTAATATTGATTTTGGCATCAGCAAGAAGAGGGTTAAACTCACTGCCTTGCTCAGAGCAGGTACAATCTATCAGGCACACAGCAGAAAGCATAGTGGTGGTTTCGCACTGTATCGCTTTCACGGAGGAGGGAAATTTCTTTTAACCTGTTCACTGCTGCCAATACCCGCATGTGTCTCAGCCCAGGGTTTCTATGCACAGTGTTTCAGCAGCCTGGCAGGGCGGGGCGGTGCTGGAAGAGCATCTGTCTGATGGCTTTTCGACATATCACTGGCACTTCAGAGATTATTTCTGTGTATTAAAACGAAGGAAAGACTGTTTTTTTGACAGTGTCATTGGTGGTTCCCAGAAGTATTTTATTATCCTCTTCCCCCTACTACCGCTTGGCTTTGGTTGCTTTAACCCCATGATGCTGTAAAGAAAATGGTAAGATAAAACCCCACAGAATAAAAAGCATGAAGTTACTTTCTTTGTATTAAGCTTTCAGATGTGTCAAGTGGTTAAGGAATACAGATCTCGTGGAGGTACAGTGGGGACTGTGCCCTTAAAAAACAGGCAACAAACCCAAAAAAACACCCCAAGCAACCAAAAACCACTAGAGAGGATTGAAAATCTGCTCCCTCCACCTTGACAGAGAGGAGGAAAGGTGTATCCATCTTGCATTAACTTCTCAGGTGCCAGTTCTCACCCAGTACCTTCTAAACCAGCCTTTATCGTGTGTTGTTCTTCCCAGGTGTCCTACAGCTCATCATATTTCTTAGCTCTGCATTTAGACCTGGAGGGAATATGTGTGTTTGTAGGGCAGCAGTCAAAATATGTGTGTGTCTTTAGTCTGAAGTTTCAGGGGGACTTTTGCAAACCAGAATTTAAAAAAGGTGAGAAATTCTTCAGGAAAGGCAATTCTATTTCTAGCCTTGGTACATGAGGAATGATGACAACTCTGTGAGAAAGCACGGTCTCCGGAAACATCCAGTTTGGCTGCCCAGACAGGCAGGAACCCCAAGTCAGTGCTGGCAAGGACGTGGGCCACTGCCAGCAGTGATATGATGAATAATCAGTTTCTTTGCAATAAATTGTTAGGGCTGATTGGTAGATGCTGTTTCCTGGGGGAAAGCATTTGTGAATTTTTCAGGACATTCTCTCTCCTGTTTTTCTTCAGTACAATTCTATTCCTTGTTTTCCTCTTCTACAAATCTTTGTTCTCTTGGCCCTTGTAGGTTTTTTTTTCCCTGTCTTTGGCAGAAGGCTTCTTACCTAATAGGCATTCCTGGCTAAAAAAATTCGTCAAAGGAATGCTTTACTTGTTAGTTTTTCTTAGTTGCTTTTAATACTATTTCCTCCTGGTATCAATTATCACTAGACTCATTGAAATAGAAAAACCTGAAGTAAATAGTGTATAAAATGCTGTAATTCTTGAAACAGTACATTTGGCACTCTGGTTTTAGCTATGAGTAAGTCCCTTCTCTTCCCTCTACTTTTAATTTCACTTCCATTATCCAAGGGCAACAAGCCAAACTGCAGTCTCATTCTGATTTCATTAATGTTTTGCAAACTGTCTCAAGGACTAACGCTGCTTGCTGGGCTTGGTGTCAAAATCCAAGGTTTTGCTGCAGCATTGGAGAAGGGGAAAGGAAGGATGTCTTACAAATAGAAGCAATGGCATTGTTAGCAGATGAGTAGAGCTACCTAGTTTTTACAGTATCTACCCATAATGAGTCAAATTTGTTGGCAATGTGATCCCCTTGGATGAGTGGTTTTCACCTCCTATGAAAATGTCTCTTATCTCCTGTGCACAGCATCTTATCAGTCCTCTGTGGTCTCCTAAAAACAAAGAAAGGATGTCAACTATTTTGTTAGTAAGTCAGAATTAGTGGGGGAGACTTTGGGGTTTTTTGTTTATTAAATAAGCAATACATATACATTTCTTGCACCTCTGATTTATCAGTCATTTTAACCTCCTTCTTTGATCTGGGTTTTTAAGATTCACATTACAAATCATTCCTTCTGGCTAAAAAGAAGAAAATGTTAATAAGTAACAAAATGTTAATTATTTCCAACAATATATTTTCTTGAAGTAGAGGTAAGGAACACTCCGTAAGGAGACACTTGATTCTAGATTGACGGGATTTAAAAATCCTATGGCCTCAGGGGTAGCATAACTTGACTTGGAATATCAAAAGAGAAACATTGTTAGCTGATACAAAAAGGCAGCGGAAGCCAGAGCGTGCAGTGGCAATGAGGTGTGTTGGATTACAGTTTGTGGACTCCAGGGCATGCACCCAGGATGACGTGATGTTTGGCACTCGCTTTCATTTAAACAAATGGCTTGGTGACCAAATGCGCCACAGGCATTCAGCAGCAACCCGTGGCATCAATTCATCCCCAGGATGCAATTGAGGGGAGCAGCATTGGGAGTGAGCTTGGGGGCTCCGTGTCTGCCTTCGTCCTGAGATCACCATCCATTTTTTAACCCCACTTGTCAGACGGCCCTCTCCTAGCACGTGCAATGGAGGTAAGGAGGAGTTCTGCTTTATGGCTGTGCTAGGCTGGGTCTCAACACCCTCGGCTGGTTTACGAGGGTTAGGGTTAGATCACCAGTATTAATGTTGTCTTGTTCTATGATTGCATGAAACAAGTAATTTTTTTGGGCATTGGAATTAATGGTGCTTTCCTGTTGATTTATGTCTTGTGCTTGATGAAGAATTCTCAGTGAAGATTTTCCTGCTGTTTTACTAATTAGGAAGACTGTCTTCTAGGCATATTTTTTAGTGGCAAATAAGGGTCCTATGTTACAGCTTTCCTTTCAGTTGAGAGGGGTCACTTGGAGGGTCTGTCTCTTCTACCTGGATGCTGGTTTTCATGTGACTTGTAGGAGGACAGTTACTTCTGCTTCTGCACCAGAGCAGGCTGAAATTGGTCAATGGACTAAAAAAATATGAGCTAGGGAGAACATAATCCACATAAAACTGATTTTCTCTGGGTAAGACCAGAGCTAATGGCTCATCGTGGTTCTGATGGAAGTTGTTTTTCTATGGGTTTACATCTTTGTAAAGTGCCCCTCCTCACCTACCGCATTTTCCGTTTGCACCAGAGTACCCCCGTTTCCCTGTGGCCCTGTGCTGCGAGCCGGGCAGGGCACGGCATGTGCTAGAGCTGCTGGCAGGCATCCTGCGTGTGTGCTGCCTGCCTGGAAGGCCCGGGGCAGCAAGTGGTGAGCTTATGGCAGTGCTTTCTTCATCTGAGGGAAGGGGGGACTCGTTTCAGCTCTGTTTTCCTTTTCTAGAAAGAAAATACATTTCTGTCCTTCACTCTCTGTTAAGCTGTGTTTAAATATGAAGAGTTAAGGACAGTTAGATAGCAGAAGTTCAGTTTAGTAACTTTAGGGAGGACCCTGTGTAACCTGTCAAGAAAATAACCATCCAGGCACAGAAATCCAATGGAGGATGAACTGGAGCACAGCTGACATGGCCTCAGCTGCAGGAAGAAGCGATTAGGTGCAGGCCTGCAGTTGCTGTGAAGGACTGTAGGCTGCCAGGTTAGTTTCTGGAAGCCTGTGTCGTCCTCCTCTTCCTTATTTTCTTTGTCTGTAAAACAGACAAAGAAATACCGATGTATTCCTCAGTACAGACGCAGAGGTGGTTGTGTTATTACTGAGGTAGCAGTACCAATGAAAAGCTTACAGTACATTTGGTACAAGACTTGATTTCTCTTATCTTCATCAACTTAACTCATTCTTCCTGTGGAGCTCTTTGCTATATAGAATTCTATTTTGATCATACAGGTCTGCGGTGACTTTTAACGTGATAATGAATAAATGGCAATCAATCCACCAGCCCCATTTTAGACAAAGGGTGGCTGTTTCCTGATGGATGCTTACGCTGGCATCCCAAAGCTGGGAAAGGCAGAAGAGACTCTGTTGCCGTTAGCATGCTAGGAAAAAGCCTCTATAGCAGCAATGAGCTGACTCATGCCTAACAAACCTGGAACATTCCCCGAAAGGCTGCAGATGCAGATTAACTTCCTTTCCCTGTCCTGGTCAGGGGACAATTCATTGTATTATTTGCCACCAAGTGAAGCCTGTAGATAGTTATGCACTGCTGCATTTTCACTGACGTTTTATCAAGTACGTTAGCATGGAGCTTGCGAGAAATCATGGGCAATTTATTTTAATACATTGGGTGTCAGTCAGTGCTAAATCACAGAAGCTATTTAGATTTGTTTTCTGAGTCATCCTGGTTCTTGAGATAAGGTGATTTTTTTCAGTATGTGTGGTTAGTAAATTGGGTTCATCTTTTCTTTTTCTTGCTTCATGTGTATGTTTGCTATTAAACGCAAATGTATGCCTTAATTGGCCGTAAGAAAATGAGTCATCTTTAAGAAAGTACCTTTCTTTAGCCTTTTCATCATCAAGGGGAAGAGGTTCATGACTCCTAGAGATAGGAATAGAGAGCAGTGGGGGAGAGATCAGAGTGCTGTGTGTTTAAAATCAGTTTAAAACTCCCTGTATTATGCAGTTGCCTGTATCTGTGGTTCTGAAGTCACTTCCATCCTCATGCCAAAGGGACCTATGCACTGTGCTGCTCAGCATCTGCGGTGGGTTGAGCCTGTCTGGACGCCAGGTGCCCACCAAAGCGGCTCTGTCACTTCCCTCCTCAGCTGCACAGGGGAGAGAAAATATAGCAAAAGGCTCGTGGGCCGAGATAAGGACAGGGAGAGGTCACTCACCAATTAACTGTCATTGGCTGTATTGGATGTGGGAGAAGCTTCTAGCAGCTTCTCACAGAAGCCACCTCTGTAGTGTCCCTGCTACCAAAACCTTGTCACGCAAAACCAATACAGCATTGTAGTACTTAATACGGAAACCCTTCATCTTATGGTGGAATCCATAGCCCCAAGTTTGGCTGGGGAGAGACAGGCATGTGTGACAGTTCTGGGGACTCACAGGCAGCACCTCCTGAAACACCCGTTTCAGGTTTTTGAGTTACAGATGTGGGAACAAATACACAACACATCTCTGAAAAGTTCCTTGACAAATCCCTGCCAACTTCACGTACAGGGAGGCACAGTCCACTGCATAGGGAGTGTAGCAGAGAGAAAACCGTGCTAAACTGGTGGGGAAAGGCACCTAGTTCTGCTCTGTGACAAGCAGCAGTGTTTACCAGCTTGGTATATCCTTGGGACAGTTGGACTAGATGATCCTTGAGGTCTCTTCCAACCTTAATGATTCTATGATTATGCTGTCAGGCCCTGCCTGTGCTCCTGGCAGTAAATGTACAAGCTGGTCACTGCTGCTCTCTTGCAACTTTATTTTACATCCTCTGTGAGAGTCAGGAGGAGTGTTAGGGTTTTATTGGCATTTCTGTGCTGGTAATTTCTAAGATAAGATGTCAAGAGAGTTGATTTGGAGTTTCACAGGGCTATAAGCCTCTCTTGCCAGTGTGGATTTTCGAAATATTTGAGACTGGGATATCATGGAGAAAGGGCAACAGAAGTGGAAAACACAGGGCTGTAAGGATCTGGAGATCAATCAGGTTCTGCCTTTGGACACTCTAGCCCTGGAAACCAGGCTGCCCTGTGCAGAATTCAGTGCTACTGCACCTTTCTTCACTTGTATCCAGCCCTGAGCACACTGGAGTACAATCTCACTGGTAGCACCAGCTGGCTTTCGTTTCTGTATGAAAAGAAAGGCATAAAAACCCAGTCTGCAGTCACAGTCCACCTGAAATAGTCTCTGGCTGGGGTCAGAGGAGGGAGAAACCCAGTATAACGTTTAATAATTTTGGTCAGAACTACTAGCTTTAGGATTTCTGTAGTCGCAGCATTTTAACTGAAATCTGTTTGAGTTGATTTACTTGCATCAGCCCAAAACCCTTCTCAGCACTTCTCTAATGTGATTGTGGTGACCTGGCTGATGGATTGCCATTGGGCACCTCCATATTGACTTAATGCTGTACAAACCAAGGTTATAATGATTCAAGATGGCCGATAACTGTATTGATAACTTGACGTTAAATCAGGTTTAGTTACTGCTGCATATTAAGTGTATGCCAGCAAGTTGGTGTTGCCAGGCCTCATCCTGGTGCTGCAGCGGGGTGTAATCCTGGCCAGCCACAGAGGTGCTCAGCCACTCTCAAGATCAGCTGTCCACTGAGGACAGATCCCTGACTCGATGACATACTGCTCTGATGACTTCTTCATGTTCCTGGCAAAGCTGAGTACAGTCTGACTGTCCATCTTGTATATTTCTAAAGTTTATAGGAAATTTGAAACACACATGCTTCATGTGTCCAGTTTTGGGCCCCTCACCACAAGAAAGATATCGAAGCCCTGGAGCGTGTCCAGAGAAGGGCAACGAAACTGGTGAAGGGTCTGGAGCACAGGTCTTATGAGGAGCGGCTGAAGGAACTGGGCTTGTTTAGTCTGGAGAAGAGGAGGCTCAGGGCAGACCTTATTGCCCTCTACAACTACCTGAAAGGGAGTTGTGGTGAGCTGGGGGTTGGCCTCTTCTCGCAGATAACTAGTGACAGGACAAGGGGAAATGGCTGCAAGTTGCGCCAGGGAAGGTTCAGGTTGGAGATGAGGAGAAAATTCTTCTCTGAAAGGGTGGTCGGGCATTGGAACGGGTTGCCCAGGGAGGTGGTGGAGTCACCATCCCTGAGGGTGTTTAAGGAAAGGTTAGATATGGTACTTAGGGACGTGGTTTAGTGGGTAATAGGTGGTGGGGGGATGGTTGGACTAGATGATCCTTGAGGTCACTTCCAACCTTAATGATTCTATTCTATTCTATTTTTTAAGTGAAACAAAGTGCAGCTGAATGTGCTGTGCAGTGAGCTCCTCATAGCACATGTTCTGCAAGAGCCAGCATGCAGCTCCTACACTGTATGCTCTGAATCCCTAAAGGACAAGACAACAGTTGAGTAATCTTTTCTTGGGTTTAGCAACATGATGATAAAGCTAAAAGAACATTAGATGCCAAAGAATGAGTCAAGATTGCACTGATAATATTTTTTTCATAGTCAGGATAAGATAGAAGTTAAAGCAACAAATTGGGATGCTCAGTAATGTGCTGAATGCCCTCAGAGAAGATGGAAATCTGAGATGGAAAACTCTGTGATCCCCCTTCACCCCATAGTCCTATATGTATACCAAAGGGGCCTCTGTCTCTCTTCAAAACCCGCTGGAATCCACAAGGGTTTGTGCTCTCAGCACCTGGTGCTGTGGGCTCGCTGTTCTCGGAGCTGCCGTTGATGTCCCCCTGAGGAGGAGCTAGCTTTCTCCTTGGATGGATGCGCAGTGCCTGAGAGAATTGAATCCTTTTCCTTGGAAAGTTGCCACAAAGTACTGCTGCAATACAAGTGAGCGTATTAATGATCATTAAAATAAGAATTGGTGCTATTATTTGTAGTGGTAGTGTTACATAACGAATGGTACGAACAGTGGTATTTGTAACGGCAGCTGTAAGACATGGACAGAAGTGCTTACTGCAGCAGCCTTTCCTGCAGAATACACAAAATGCCTCTGAGTATTTAAATGAGCGTGCTTATCTCTAGGTTCGTTGTATTTAGTGTCCATTAGTAAAAATGTCTTTGGGCGAGCACTTGTGGAAGTAATAATAAAAAGGTAAACTCAAGACTGATGTGTATACATCTTCTAAAAGCAGTTTTACAATTGTCTAACTTGCCAGCATGCGTAAAATCTTTCAATACAGTTGTGTGCATTACAAGCAGGAAACTTGAGTCCTTTAGTGATTAATTATAGAACAGAAGGGATGGAAGCCATGCTCCATGATACAAGTAAAGCATCTGTGTGGCTTGCAAACAGTATACAGACCAGGAATAACTCCTGGAAAGAGCTCACTGAAGAATATTTGAATAAAAAAACCCCTTTCTCTTTGGCTGTATCATAGACAAAAGGAGACAAAGAAAGTGTTGTTCTCAACTGTTGGGCATCTCACTGGTCCCTGCTCAGTCTGCTGTGCGCCCTCAGTGTCGTGTTTGCCAATGGAGGGTGTAAGAGCAGTGTAGTCAGAGATGTTGATCTTCATAGAAGACCTTTTAGCATGATGTGACTGTATGGCCCTAAGTACAATAGGACTGGCTAGGAAGGATTCTTGAGAGGTTATTTTTGTGAGCATACTGTTATTATGGTGGAGTCCTGTTATTTTTATTGTTCTTGTCCTATAACTCTTTCACTTCAGAGTGGTATTTACAGATCTAGCAACACTTAGACCCTGCCTTTTTTGTGTGCTGTCATTCCTCACTCATGTATTTTTGGAGGAAATGCAATGTCTTTAACTTCATTTAGCATGTTGAATGCGTGGCAGCAGCCCCAGAAGGGTTGCTTACGTGTAACATCCCCTGCTCCTAGGAGTTTGTGCTTGGCAGCCCGGGTGCAGGTCAAGATCCTCCAGGCAGAAGGCTTCGTGCAGCCGCGCTGCTGCAGGTAGACTGCACAAGCTATATACATGGGTGTCTTTGGGTGGCAGGGTCTGCACGTGATCAGGAGGTGCCTTCCAACTCTGTTGTCTCCATGCTGGTGACATCTTTCTTCATTGCATGTGAAGGCCACCGTTACTGCTGCCAGCTGTGTCAGTCCCAGGCTGAAACATCAAGCCCTCCTGCAAAGGTAACTGCGCCTTTTGCTAAAGACCGTGTAGCACCCCTGAGCAAGACTTGGGCCTGGAGGGCTTTTGTCCTGACACCACTTTGAGACATGTAGCAACAAGACAGTCAGCCTTGTCTTTTTCTTTCTTTCTTTTTTTCCGGTTCTAGAGACGTCTCGAGCACTGGAGCCACCTCACTTACCTTTTGGATTGCTATTTGATACAATCACATCTGTGCTACACAATACTTCTTGACTCATCCAAAACCTATTTTTCTGTTCCTCATCTGTTAAAGGTTGATCTGTAACCAGCAGGCAAACATAACTATTCAGCCATGGTGTCAGCTTTGCAAAATATTTGTGATTTCTCTCTAAAATACCAACCTGTAATTAAAAATGGGGAAAAGCAGTGAGACACAAGGAAGGAGATAGTCAAATCATTGCATCTGTATCCACGTGTTCACTTACTTTTTATTAGTGTTTGCATTTACATTTTCCAGAGCTTATTTGTTACGAGGGTTCCTTGTAATAACACTGTCTGACCCATAAAAAGCCTTTCTGCAGTTTCCAAATAGGCAGGGGAAATACCAGAAGCAGCTCTTCTTCCTAATATCAGTGAAGGAGTGCTGGAGGTTTTTATGAGGTCTGTTGGAATAAGTACTGTGGACAAACTAACTCCTGGAACAAATCTACTTCTTTCTGTAACCAAATATGAATTTAGCCTCTGTGTGTATGTATGTATAATCATATATAATACAGAAAAGTAGACTTTAAATCTGTAATGTTTGGGACATTGTTTTTTTTATTTAGCTTTTCACATCTGTCAAAGGGGAGATATTTGCTTCTGCCTTGTCAGGCAAAAAGGTTATTTAGGTGTTCTGAAATACTGCTAGTGAAGTAAAATTGATAAAGTCATTTAAAAAATACTCTTACTGGGTCTAATCTAGCGTCTATGGAGTTGGCTGTTGACTTGAAAAGCCTTAGGCTAGGCTCATAGTGAAGGGTAGTCCCAGATGCGAGCATCTCCTTGCCACCTGTAGTTCTGTTTGTATAGTTTACTGAACGTAATGAGGGGCCCAGACTGCTCGCACACATTCTGCCAAAAAAATGTTATCACCTTTGGATTCCATTTGTGTTACAGTGCTAATACACTTCCTTGCGGTTATGCCCCCTTTCCTCTTAAAACAAGGGAAAGAAATAGCTGTATAATAAACTATGTCATGGGAAAGAAAGTCATATGCTATGACAGAGCTTAAAAAGGCTTTTGAGGATTTACAGCCGTCAGTGTGTATGAGAACTGAATCCAGAGCACTTTCATTTCCCAGCAATGCTGCTTGCAGAGATCAGCCAGAAGATGGATGTATGTAAAGACGAAGCAGTGCAGGATGTCGGTCGGGTGGGAAGCAGCGGCACTCGGCCCTGCAGGAAGCCGTAGCTGCTGGCCGCACCTGAAACGCTGACTGGCCAGGCTGCGTGGGTAGTCTGCCTCACGGCAGACAGACGGTGGCACTCCATCTCTGGGCAGGTTTGCTGTAGGAAGGTTAAGCCCATGGATTGGAATAATCCTTGCGATATTAAAAGCCCCAGCCTTGCAGTGTCTGAGGGGGTAGGGCCCATCAGACTTCACAGAAACTTTCTGAGCTGGTCTGTCTCACCAGCGCCCCGATGTCTCCCCTCCAGCCTCTCCACCTGTCTCAGGCTCATCAGCACCTTTTGCTTTTGGTAATATGCTCCCCATAGCAGAATCTGGCCTTGGATCCGAAGCCCTTGGCTGCTTAGTGGAATTAAGTCTTTCACTGATCTGTGTCATTCAAAATTCACTGCAGCCTGCCTGCTCCGGCTGCCTCAGCTGACACTGGTGGTTTTCTGTTCCTTTTTCCCCTGTATCTGTCACTGGTTCTCTCTGTCTATACAGAAAGTCTTCCTGGGGACAGCCTGCATCTCTGAAGTGAAGTGGATGTCACTTGTGCATCCCTCTGCCATCCACGGCAGATTGTCTCTGCCGGGGCTCAGAAATCCGGTGAAGCGCTGGGCTTGCCAGGCTGGCCGCCGTGTTTCTGATGCAGTGCTTCTCTGCCATTCCCAGAGCCGTGCTGCTTTGTCCCGGGGTCCCACGCATGTGTTTGCAAGGCACAGAGGCGTAGCTTATCGCTGCTGGGCAGGAGCATCTGTCCCGGGCTTTGCTTATTTTCTGCTTGATGGAGAGAATGGGCAAATTTGTAAATGAGCGCAGGGAAGGAAAAACCGTGACCTCTGCACCTGTTTCAGGTTAGAGGGCTCCATGCAATGAGAGCCGGTCTTTGAATCAGCACGTCTAGAGTTGGGGTGGGCGTAGGAGGACTACTTATCTGTTTAAATAGACTTGATGGCTATTGTGTGGCTGCCATCTGTCCGCTTTCATACAGGATAACTTTGGTTTATTATTATCTTTAACCACATCTTGCTAGGTCTCTGAACTGCTGGTCAGTCTGCATTCATTGTCGAATAAAGGAGCTGCCACTTTTCTAACAGAAAATAATCTTGCTACAATAGTGGTGAATGAGCCTTTCCCCCCTTTTTTGGCATGAGTGCTTCTCTGTGCAAGAAATGTGATTGACAGCAGGGGCCTTACTGCAGCATTTATCATCCTGATTAATCACTGCACTTTAATAGGGCACTTTGCTTTAAACAGGAGATGCTAGCCATATAAACAATAGCCAGAGAATTAAGCATTGAAAGCCAAAATACAATTTATGATTTAATATATTAGGAGGGAAATAAATGCAAGATTTGGAGAAGAACAAGTGCTGGACATGGAAGATGCTTCAAGGAACTCTAAAAAGTTTCACTGGACTAACAGTAATAAAAATGTAATGGCAAATGTGTAACATATTGTAGACACTGTTCATTGTACCAGTTCGTATCCAAGTCAGTCTGCTTACCTGCTGTCAGGCGATAGTACTGATTCAGAAGCCAGTGGCTGGTTCTGCTGTCTATGTGGCAGTGTTGAGCAGACTGAAGGTCTTTGCATCTCTGGACGGAGTCCAAAGCCAGTTACGTGCAGCAGCTGCAGAAGGTCTGCAGCACTGCATGCGAGTGGGAAGAGGAGTGGTCCGCAGTTCATGTTTTATTGATCTGTTCTATCCAGGTGTTCTCAACATCAGCACTGAAGGCTTTTTAAAGGGCTGCAAACATTGACGTGCCTCAGTGAAATTCTTTCCTTTGACAGACTGTCTAAGTCATGAGAATTTTAGAAAGTGCAAGAAAGCAGGAATATTCTGGAAGATTTCTGAAGGTGTGTGTTGTCCCCAGACAGAGGTTAACCCATGCAAGTTCAGTGTTCCCTGAACTCTATATGTAAAATGTAATGGTTGGGAAGATAGGTGTTCCCGGGGCTTGCAGTACACTGATCGCAGTACTGCGATGGGGGCCTGCTACCACATCCCCAGGGTGCCTGCGGAAACGAGCACTAGGAGTTTGTCCAGCAGCAATTGCTTGTTTGCTGACTATTGCTCAGGTCATCTTGCCTTTAGGAGTTTCCTCACTTCAGCGCTTCAGGTCTGTGTTTTGTCTTCATAGGCTCCAGTCATGCAACTGGTGATGCTTGCAGACTCCAGTGATTTCATCCTGGTTACCTGGAATCAGTTGCAGTTTCTGGGAAGGGGGGAGGAGGATGGAGATGAAGGAGCAATCCACAAACTTTAAGTAGCTCATGTGATGGGGTAACTCTACAATGCTTACCATAAGGAGTTCTCTAGATGTTACACAAAATTGCTTGCATGAAGGCATTTTTCTCCTAGGTCTTTCACTGATGGTTCTGTAACTTGGGATAAGTCATTTAATTCCTGCCTTCACACCTGACTACATTAGGCAGCTTTCATACCTGCAAAATGTGTGGAAAGCCCCAAAACCTTCACGTGTCTGGAGGGATATGAGGTAGATAACTATGTAAATGCATGTATTTTAAGTTTCTAAAGCCTGCGCGCGCCCTATATTGGCTTGAAAGTAGAGTGACTAGGTCAGTCAGTTGCCAAGGTTGGACGTAGATCTTGCAAAAGGACTGCAGCCCTCCCAGGGGATTTGCAGGTTGAAGGCATCGCTGTGAGAATGTGCCGTTGATGGGGTAAGTGCAAAGAGCTAAGTGACAGTGCTTTGTTTTTTGGAGCAAGCAAAGCACTTCAGTCTGTAGCATGGGAGGGCACTAGCCTAGCACATGCTTGTATAAGCAGAAATGGCCAATGCTTTTACTGTGATATTTTAAACACCAGAAATTAACACTTTTACTGCCTAAAAAACTTGGTATGAGGGCCAAATGCGTATTGCACAGCACCTGTCGTATGAAATTCCTGTGGGCACCCTGAATCTTGAAAATGCCAGTAGGGCCACTTCAAGGGTGAATCCTATTTGATTGTGTCGAGACAGAGCTATCAAAAGGCCTGGGTTTAGTTATTTCCTGGCCTAGTAAGGACCCAGTTGGTGATACTGAAGGCCATAAAAAGAAGAATGCTCCTGGACTCAGGGCAATGAACTCCATACTACTGTTTTCTTTAGTGCTTCAGAGAGTTGAGCTCTAACAACTGATCTTAGCACTGTAAACATAGAATTATTTTGGTTGCAAAAGACTATTAAGCTCATCAAGTCCAACTGTTAATCGAGCTCTGCCAAGTCCAACCACTGAATCATGTCCCCAAGCACCACATCTACAGTCTTTTAAATGCCTCTGGGGATGGTGACTCAGCCACTTCCCCGGGAAGCCTGTTTCAGGGCTTGACAATGTTCCTGCTGTCTGTTCTCTTTCTTGAATCCTCTCACCTTGCCAGCACGAGGTGAATTTCTGTGTGTTGGTATGCAGTCAGTTCTTCTAGGCTTGTTTGCATGCAAAACTGTACCATTTGATCCATGCGTGCATTAAGGGGCTAGAGATGGATGCGCTCTTTCTTTGTTATACAGTCTAAGAAACTCTGAAGCTTTTTTCATTCTGGGACTATATCCTCCTCCTTTTCAGCCCATCTGTCTCCTACGTCTGTAGAGATTTTGATGTCACACGGGTTCTCTGTATGATGGTCTGTGTGGTCACAGCCTTGATGCCCAAGTTCTCTTTTGGGAGGGAGAACTCTCTCCCTAGGCATGGGATGGGGACTGGAGGTGACATCCACAGGGACAAATAGCTCCTAGAAGCAGGCTCTGTACACAACTGCATCCAAGAGGGAAACAAGATTTGCTTCCTCTGAGGATATTCACCACATTGCCACTGGGTTGGTGTCTTCTGCTGGTAGCTGTCGTTGCACTGTGCACCACAGCTGTGAAATCAGCTTGTGATGGATTCCTGAAATCATCTCTTAGGTCCTAGGCACTCTGAATGTAACAGCGATCCTTTTGAATGCTTTTTCCTTAAGGGCAGGAGAATACAGGATTAGATTAAAACAGATTCTCGCTGTCTTCCCCTTGTGTATCTTGTGGGAGGCATATGATGGTATCAGCAGAACTTGGTTCAAAGCCTATTGAAACCAAAGTAAAGACTTTTATCAGCTTCAGTGGGTTTTGTATTGGGCCTCCAAGGAGCTGCTTTAATCAGTGAAGAGAGTACACTGGGCAAATTTAGATACTGGCATGAGAAAGGCGGCTCTTAGGAGTGGGAACTCTCTTTGCTGAGGTCTGTAGGTGCGGACAGTGGCTCTTTGGGTCCCCTTTCACTGCTGAGGGAAGGAGAGGCAGCCTGTCTGCAGGGCACGAGGCAGCTCAGCCCGGAAGCCGGGGAGGGAGGCATGTCAAATGACAGTGTGCGCAAGATGCAGAGTGACTTGTACAAAGTGGAGCTGAGTCTGCCTGACCTACTTGACTCAGAAGAACACTTCACCTCCGCTGCAGTCAGTCATCTTCTGAGAGAAGATGGAGTAAACATGCATTTTTTAACAGGTGACCTGTGAGATAAAGATGAGGAAAGTTAATTGGAACTGTCACCACAGAATCTCTTGCCAGAGGCTGTCATTATACTGAAAAGTGATGTTAATGATGTTAGCAGAATGGGAGAATTTATTGTTTGATATTAACTACTAAAATACACCTTCCAATTCCTCATGGTGAGCTGGTAGACTTCTGGCTTGCTTGGGTTCACAAGTTGCCTTTTCCTCTAAACTGCTCATGGCTGCTACAGATACACTTGTAATACAACCCTTCTGTCGAGCCCTTAGCTCTAAACATCTGCATTTTGCTGGTGGTGTCTTATGTCTTGGTTGATCATTTTTAGTGAATTGGTATAATGACATCCCGTACGCTGCTGGTTAAGGTGTAGTTGTGGTGTGAATGCGGAGGTGTTTGGATACATGCTATGCTTATACAAATTAAGGTGTTTTAATTCACGTATCTACATAATTACAATGAATACGTAGGCAGTAATTGTGATGGACTGAGCTGAATGTTTAAGGGTAAGAATGGTGGGGGGAAAAACCAAAGAGGCAGTTTAAAATAAAATATATTTCTTCTGAGTGGTTTGCTAACAACACATGCGGCTGTGTGGACTCAGCCTTAAAAATTAAACTCACGTTGAAACACTTTCATTTCCATGTTCAAACAGATCGGTGTGGTTTTATTGACTGGTTGCAAACAGTACATTAAAGCATATGCCGTCAAAATTGGGGCACTGTTTCCTACAGCGTAGTTCCTTTTTGTGTGTTATTTACACTTTCCATCTACAGAAATCCCAGTGGCAAAGTCCCTACATAAGTTCTCCAGAAACCCACCAAGGATGCGTGTTTGTACAGAATGGGTCCCATTAACAATGCGAAAATGGTGCAGATTTTTGAGATGGCTTCTAGCTTTGCTTGTCAATGTTTTGGGATTTCAGAATATGTTAGAAGTGATTAGTCCCCATTTGTGCATCTTCCTCACTGTTGGAGAATGCTGGAAGCTGGACACAGGATTTGAACTCATGGCATTCCTAGGACAGACCACAGCGAATATCCCCCTTTCACTCCCTTGTGAGCTCCTTTAACTGTTGCCAGTTGATGCTGGTTTCCTGTGAAACTGTCTGTCTCACTTTTGGAAGGTATTTTCCATCGGTTGGATCTATTAATCAGTAGTAAAAATTAATGTTATGGAAACAGCTTCTGGCAGGGAGGATCATTTTGGCTCAGTTAGAACCAATAAGCTCTTTCTTTTGCAACTGGTGTGACAGTGTTAGATTGGGCAAAAAGGGAATTGGTACGTTGTGCTCATCAGGGCTGTCGGTGGTACCGCATGGGATGGATGCAAGCAGCTTGGGAGCTATGTGGAGAGATGAATCTGCTGCTGTGCTTTTTCACCTGTGGTCAGCAGGAGGGGAGTTAATCAACAACTGAAGATAGCTGAAGCAAATTTATTACAAGTATGCACATAAATACAGGAAATTGTTTAGTAATAGTAGTATTTTCTTGCTTTAAACTTATTTTCAGACCAGGTGTGTGCGCTCAGTCTTTATTTCAACATTTCTTTCCGTCTGTTTCCTTGGAGTTTGTGCTGGTTGGTTAATTCCTCTTCACCTGTCCAAGCTCTTACTTGTACAGCCATGACTAAGGTATGCCATCTCCTATATCCATCTGAATTGAAAATACCATGGCTAACTTTTCAGAGTGAGCCACTGAGATGCTAGAACATATCAAAATTAAACTTTTATCCAATAATTACTGATACACAAGGGATTGATTTCACCTACCTGAGGAGTTGCCAAGTAGAAGTTGCATGACAGCAGGAGGATGTAGCCTAATTAAGGCAAATCGATTATTTCTCTTGTTACACCTAGCACATGTACTGGGTCACAGGAGATTCATTCTGTCTTCTCTTTCCTAGACTTTATGGCCCACTGTCACACGTGTTCAGGATGAGTTGTGTCTGTATTTACTTCTGGTGGAGCCTGTTACTGGACACCATATGTCTCTACAGAATTCGACACAAATTTTTGGTGGTGTTATTTTGGTGGCAGCCTCTCTTCTCTTTATGCCTTTGTTTTTTCTGAACAAAGAGCATTATGTTGTAGTTCTAACTTTGGAAGTCAGACTGGACTCAGTGGATGTTGGTAGTAGGCCTTTGAACCTCTCTGTCTCAGCCTTAATTCCTGTGTCCCACTAGTGCCATCATTGAACTGGGATGCGGCACAGCCCACATCACTTGGCTTCTCTGGGCTCTTTGGCCACAGGAGGGAAGATTGTAGTTTCCCTCAAGTAATTTCAGGCTAATGCCCCATGATTGGGGTGTAACAAGGGCATAAAAACCCATGACAGTCAATAAGGAGACCAAAATACAGCTTCACAAAAATATTCTCAGCCAAGAGGCAATTAATTTCTAAACCAGTTTTAATTGGTTTGGAGTAACTTGGGGTGAGCTACTTCACATGGCATATGTTTTCCGGGAAATAAGCCAGCTCGGTAATAAGAGGTCATCAGAAAATTGTTCCTACTCATGTGGATGCAAGTGACTTGAAGGAGTGGAACCTTAATAAAGGCTGATACTATCTGAATAACCTCATGGGGGCTCGGTTCAGATGCCACGTAGTTTCGAGGAGTACTCACAGTTCTGCTGTCATGACCAGGTATTGTACTGGTGATCAAACTTTGAGGTTTACTTAAACTAGCTTCTCCATTGAGACCATACCCTAGGCTGGTACGATCTAGGGTTGTGCCATTTAGGTTACTGTGACTTTTTCGAGTCGGACCAGGTGACAATATACCTCTTTAGGCAGAGAAACAGTGCTTACCAGGTAAGCATAGAGAATTGCAAGTGTGATTAAGTTAGGTGCAATTGTATTAATAAGGCATGATTTTATCTTTCTGACATCTGGTGATGTCTTTACCAGATAGGGTATCATCCTTTCATTGGCAAATCAAACCCAGTCCTGCTCCCATAGTCTTACGGCATCATCACCAAAGCACACTTAGAACTGAGCAGGGAGCATGTGTGCCATGTATCTGTTACCCGATAGCCTGCTTCCTTACACAGTTAGGTCCTCATCCAGCAGGAGAGAGAAAACATACCATGTCATGGCCAGTCCAGTGAAGCGGTAGATGATCCTCCTTTTTGGGGGGAAAGTCTTATTCAGCAAAACGTCCTAGTCCGTGCTCAGAGGGACAGGTTGGAATAACGAGTGGCTGTCCGTTTGTAGTAGCTGACTGAGAAAGGTTTTCATTCCTTTCACACCTCTGGTTTGGCTGTTGCCTCCTCCAGTCTCTAGGCAACTTTTTCTGATCAATATTTGGCTGAAAGATGCACTTCAGCAGGAGAAGAGTGAGATTTCCAGCAGCAAGAGGAAGAAGGGACCAGACAAAGCTCCCTATTGCTCCATTGCTCATTTCCTGTTTTCACGTATTTTCCCAATTCCTGCAAAACCCAGAGAAATCTGTTTCTTAATGCCTGAGAATAAGAAGCAGCAGAGCACAGGGATTTATTAGTTTGCATTCAAAATACCACATCTTCTAATCATCTCAGAGCAACAGACATGAAAGCTTCTTCCAGAGAGATGTCACAAAAGGTCACACATTCTCCTTTGAATGGTGAGTGGTGCTGTTAAAGGAGCTTAAGATAAACTTCAGGCCTATGGCCCATATGATCTGTTTACTGCACACAGAGACCTGATTCTGTTGTTAGAGCTCAGACTGAAACTTGGAAAATCTTGCATCCACTTTCCTGACGTGCTCTAGAGCCTGTGCATATTTTCAGGCAAGGCATTTTATCTTTCTTGGCCTCAATTCATAATCTTTAAAGAAAAAAAAAATGGGCACAATACAGCACAGTTCTTAAAACTATTTTCCTTGAAAATGAATCCACAGATAATCCACAAAAGTCAGTGGCAGGGAGCAGGCAATAGCGCAACACCTAGGCAACAGGAGGCAGGTTATGGAAGACCAAAGGCAGATAACTTTCCTGTTGTGTAACTTCTGTGTGAGCATAGTCTGCACTGATGCTGAATTACAAGTTGTTTGTTTATTACAGAGAGCCTCTGTGTCATAAATACAAGTACATGGTAATAACTGGGGTTTCCTTTTCTATCTTCTGCCTTTATTGGGCGGTAAGCTCTTCAAGGACCAATGCCTTTCCTCAGTCTGTGTGCTGCCTACGGTAATGGGTCCCGCTCTCAGCCAAAGCCTGCCTGTGTTAAGGATGCGCTTAGCACGTAGGTATAAACTAGAAATAAGTAGAATTGGATCCTGCAAGGTTGTTGGTACTTGCTTGGATGATTAGAGCTGAGGGAACCATCGGATACAGAGCTCAGTGGCAGTTTGCTGAACAAAATGAAGTCTTTTGGGTTCTGTGGTTGAAAGGAAAATCTTCTTTTTCCTCAGAGTTCGTGCCCCTTACTCCTTGGTCCTGATCTGCAAGAAGACAGCTAGAAAAAGTGTGAGCTGGCTGAGTTCCACCCAGGGGGGGCTCCATAAGCTGCAGCGCAGGTCTGACTCCATAACTGAGACCAGGCTCATCCTGAGCTCAGGAGGCACGGGGTTGTACAAACTGACTCCGGCAGATGCTGTCCAACAGCGCGTGGCTCTGCGCTCCCAGCAAAGGGAACCCATGGCTATAATATCTGGCAGCGCTGAGAGGTGTCTGGCTAATCACGTATCTTCCACGAGTACAGAAAGAGCCACCTCTTTCAGCTCTGGGAGCATGTGCCAGGGCTTTCTGCTTCTGCACAATGGCTACGGAAGTTTGCTCTCCTTGGCTAAGGAGGCTTTGATCTATCACTCACCTTGCTTATCCTTTTCTAGCACAGATGTTGGCCCTCAGCAGAGCTCATGGCCTGACACACTCAACCAGGAGCAATCCTTGAACCTTGGGCTGAGGACTGCAATTGTTGCCACATCCTCTTGCATGTGATGTGGTGGGCGGAATGTGATTGTAGAGGTGGAATAAGACCTTTACTTGTGGCATCATGTTATATCTCTAAGCAACGTGGCTCATAGAATCACAGAATCACAAGGGTTGGAAGGGACCTCGAAAGATCATCTAGTCCAACCCCCCCTGCCAAGGCAGGGCCACCTAGAGCACATCACTCAGGAACACGTCCAGTCAGGTTTTGAATGTCTCCAGAGAAGGAGACTCCACAACCTCTCTGGGCAGCCTGTTCCAGTGCTCTGTCACCCTCACAGTGAAAAAGTTTTTCCTTACATTAACCCGGAACCTCCTATGCTCCAGCTTGGACCCATTGCCCCTTGTCCTATCGCTTAGTGAGGCCGAGAAGAGCCTGGCTCCATCTTCCCGACACTCACCCTTAACATATTTATAAACACTGATGAGGTCACCCCTCAGCCTCCTCTTCTCCAAGCTAAAGAGACCCAGCTCCCTCAGCCTTTCCTCATAAGGGAGATGTTCCACTCCCTTGATCATCTTAGTGGCTCTGCGCTGGACTCTCTCTAGCAGTTCCCTGTCCTTCTTGAGCTGAGGGGCCCAGAACTGGACGCAATACTCCAGATGCGGCCTCACCAATGCAGAATAGAGGGGGAGGAGGACCTCCCTCGACCTACTGACCACAGCCCTTCTAATGCACCCCAGGATGCCATTGGCCTTCCTGGCCACCAGGGCACATTGCTGGCTCATGGTCATCCCCCCGTCCACCAGGACCCCCAGGTCCCTTTCCCCTACACTGCTCTCCAGCAGGTCAGTCCCCAACCTGTACTGGCACATGGGATTCTTCTTTCCCAGGTGCAAGACCCTACACTTGTCCTTGTTGAATCTCATCAGGTTCCTCCCCGCCCAGCTCTCCAGCCTATCTAGGTCCCTCTGAATGGCAGCACATCCCTCCGGTGTGTCAGCCACTCCTCCCAGTTTAGTGTCATCAGCAAACTTGCTGAGGGTACACTCTGTTCCCTCATCAAGGTCGCTGATGAAGATATTGAATAATACCGGACCCAGCACCGACCCCTGAGGGACTCCACTAGTCACAGGCCTCCAACTAGATTCGGCCCCATTGACCACAACCCTCTGACATCTGCCCTCCAGCCAGCGCACAATCCACCTCACTACCTGATCATCCAGGCCACACCTCCTCAGCTTGCCCACAAGGATGCGGTGGGAGATGGTGTCAAATGCCTTGCTGAGGTCAAGATAGACCACATCTACCGCCCTTCCATCATCCATCCACCTGGTTACATCCTCATACTCTTCTTTTAAGTAGATCTAGTTGCTCTTTACATTTATGGAAATAGTTTTTGAGCTATAGAGTGATTTTTTTTTAAAAATTGTAACATCCTCAAAATAGAAAGTAAAGTTTTTGTTAGCAAATGCACCAGTGCAAAAATTGAGATTCTCCTTACTGTGTGTTTTGTTGCTGTACACGAGTATTTTTAAAAAGAAAATGGGACTTCTGTTGCTCTGTAATGTTATCTCCAGATCTGTGAATCCATTTTCCAATGTGTGAATTGAAAGTGGATCAGGAATGTAAAGAAAAGTACCTGCCAGGTGGGCAAAAGTGCTGATCTCTACATAACTGAGTTTTCCTTAGGACTTTCCACAATGTGTGACTTATTTAGCATGTCTAAACTGTGCTAAAGTACCTGAAATCCTCTGTTACAGAAGGCTGCGACCCTTGTCAAATGGGTCAGTAACCTTTTGTTTTCACTCACTTTTTTAAATCTTTATCAAGATATTTCTATAACACACCATAGTCTTTTAAGGAAGCTGTTACGCACTTCTGAGTCACAAGCTGCTGTTTTGAAAGTTCCCCAAGTTTTACTTGCTAGCTCCAAAAAAAGGGCAAGTTCGCTAAGTAAATTAAGTAATAAAATACTTGTTTTTTAAAATTGTCCCAACAGGTGTTTGATGTTAATGGCTTTGCTATGACCCATAAAGTCCAAAATCTTAAGGTCAAAACACTATTTTTGACTTATTCTGTCTTCATAAAAGTAACTACAATCAGCGTTGTCTTTTGTTGGAGAAAGCGTGGTGCTGTGAATCACGGGTGCAGCCTGGTACTTATGTAGTCTCCAGCAAGTGAAGTACAGCTTTCAGCCCGTAAATAATTTCCTGAGATTGCTCAGCTTAGGAAAAAGCATTGTTATCTTAATGCACTTTGATACGATCAGAAGCATGTGGTACTGAGAGAGAATAATAATTTTCCTCACAGAGATTTCATTTCAAGAGGGTAGAAATCTGCATTTGCCCTGCTTTTCTTGTTGGCTTGCCACTTGCCAAGTGTTTTCAGATGCACCACACAGTTCTTTTTGAGGGAGGAAATAAGGCATGCTTTCTACTGTGGTGCACCATGGTTTCTCATCTTCTTAGCACTGCCTGCTTGCTTAATCATAAGCCAGTTAAAGTATAATAAAGGAACATACTTTCAAACTGCTCAGAAATAAAGGGAATTATCAGAGAAAGGGTGATAGAAAATAGTGAGGAGGAACTGTGAGCATTTTGGCCGGCAGTACGGTCCGTGCTTCCTGCAGTGCTGGCTGCTGAGGCTCACGGTGAGTTTATCTTGTTTTGTCCGGTCAGTGGCACCAGGATTTTTCAGAGGAGGGAAAGGGATATACGGTGTGGATTTGAGACAGCACCAGGACCCTTTTAACTGCCTTTAGTTTCTATTTCGCTGCTTGTCATGCACTAGCCTCATGTCACAATGCTACTAGCTGTTAATTAGTTCTCTGTTGGTCAATGTGGATATCAAACAGGATCTGAGGCAGGTCTTGCTAAATCCACGTGGCAGAGACTGCCACTTGCCCTGAGGTGGCTGCAGGTGAAGCCTGTGGTGAGGTGCAGAGCTTCACCCTGGAGGTGGTGAAGCCACAACAGATCGGCGCTCACCAGTCCATCTCTTAAACTGGAACCGAGGCCTTTCACATTAACCTGATCTCAGCTGATGCTCAAAACCTCCACAATTTGCAAAAAGTTGCCTTCGGCTTTGCAGATTCCTCATCTTAAAAGCTAAGTCCTGTGTTAAGTTAGTGGCGAGGTGGTGGGCAGTAACAGGCAGTGATGACTACTTCATCTGGTGATTCTTCTGTGTGACCAGCAGTGGCTGTAAGCACAGACTTCAGCACCCAGTATTGACTACTTGAGCTTTGCGAAGCAGTAAATTATGGCAAATCTGCTGCAGGTAGAGGTGGTTGCTGTCACAGGCTCATCTTAGCTGAACAGATGGCTGTGAAAGAGGAGGCAGTACTGGTTTCTATAGGATTCCTAGACCCTGAGCCACAGGAAGTCTTCCCAAAATACAGGAACCTCAACACATCTTCTGGCTTCTTACAAAAGTAGTTGCAAGTTAGTATTGTTTTTTAATTATGTGAAGAATAAAAAGTGCAACACTTCCCATGAAACCACAATATAGCGGTCTCCCACTTCTGGCAGCTTCTAGTTATTTTAAACTTTGTGAAAGATGTAGGGTATTTTATTAAAGTAAACGAAATTATCTGAAAATTATTTCCAAAAGGAACACACTCCTGTTTTTATGAAAGTCCTAAACTTTAATAAGGACACACAAGTGTGTATTCTTTATGGGTATGCTGGCCTCAGCTTGACCTTTTCTGGCCATCTGGATTCTTATTTCTTAATAACATATAGTCTGCTGAATTTGGCTTTTATAACTTATAGCTTAAAGCTATTGAATACAGAACATTTGGTTTCACAGGAGCTACGTAATTTTCAAATAAACAAGTGGTTGAAATATATACATTATGGGAGAGAGTCCTCACAGCAAACTCCCAAATGAAAGCAGATCAGTTTTTCCTGTCTTATCTTTGGGCAAAATAACAAGAGACTTGTTTCCCAGAGTTAGGTTTATAATCGATGTTGAAGCTAGGAAGCTGAGCTAAATGGAGCTTTTCTAATCAAACCCTCTTCTTTTTTTTAAATCAGAAAAAAGCAGTTCATAAAACAAATAGCTCAAATTTCTGAAGGAAAACTCAACTCAAAGAAAAACTAAGTAAAACATAGTTGAAACATTTCATTTGACCCAGTCTGAAATACGCAGTGATGAAGTTTTTTTGATACCTGGAGCTTGGATTGAGAAAACATTTTGGAAACCTTGTGGGACCTGGCCAGGCAATCCCTGCCAGCTCTGGGCATCGGTGAGCAGTGCTGGTCTACCCCGGGGAATTCCCACCTGGTTCAGCGCAGCCCAGTAAGGAAACGCTAACTCAGGTTTCAAAGGCAGTGTGACTGCTTTGCCTGGCACCTCAGCCCAGCTGAAAATCTTCGTGTTTCAGCAAGGCTCATTGGCTCAGGGTGTGGGGTGCTGGCTCAGCCTGGGCTTCTGCTGCTGCTGGAGCTGACAAGGTCACCATAGCTGCCCGTTTATCTGCATGTGGAGAAGGCCAGTCCACAGTTTCTTTAGAAGAAAAAAGAATAGGCAAATCAAGATTAAAAATAAATAAAAGAGAGAGGAGGAAAAAAAGTTACTGGTCAAGTCGGTAGCAACAAGTGTTGTGTCATTAGCTTTATTTATGGGCACAGTGTTTTGTTCCAGCCCTGCTGCCCACATCCTGAGCAGAAGAGCCCTGAAAATGAAGTAGGATTTCTCACAAGAACAGACAGGCAGAGTGGGTTGGTGACAGGATCCACTCCCAAGTGCCCACGAACCCCAACCACGGCTGGGAAGTGCCATCGCAGCTCCCAGCTGGGAGGCTGGCCCTTTGTGCCCGCGTGTTATAGCGATGGTGATGTTGATGCTGGTTAGTGCTGAGCCTGGCTGGGGACATGGGTGAGTGGCAGCAGGCTGTGTGGGACTGCATCCCCCAGGGCCTGTAGAGGGTAAATGAGCTGGGGAGTGGGTGTTCCTGGGCCCTGGGGGAATGGAGGAGTCAGAGGTTTCTGCTGAGAGTTGGGCTCTAGACTTTGTACTACCTGCTTAATGGAGGGTGACAGACTTGCTGAGTATAATGGTCTAAACTCTGCGACTAGAAATTGTTTATGTGTCTGTTTGGAGAGAAGATGTGAAGCTGGCCCTGACAGCCTCTCAGGAAGCACCCACAATCTGTTTTGGAGCCTGCACCCCAGCTCATAATTCTGTTTTATAACAGCCCTCTGTCCAGTGCCATCAGCAGATTTACAGATTTCCTACCTACTTACAGTGAAATGACTATGCCTGAATTCTTATCAGCTGAACCCACCTGTACCCTGCTGCAAACAAGCAAGGGCTTTCATGTAGCCCGGATAGTGGGAGAAGATGCTTTGCCAATATTTTTTTAATTTCTTCATTAGATACAAAAGTTAAGAGCTTTTGACTTGAAGGAATTCAAACACTGAGGCTCTTAGGGACTGGAGAGCTATTGTCCTTCAGGCGCTTCGGACAACTTGTGGCACTGGCACTTACGGGACCCGTGTCCCGTAAGCATCACTGATCTTCTAATGAAACTGACATTTCTTACCAAAAACCTGATGTTAGGCAAATGTAGTTTCAGTTTCCTGCTCCTAAGAGTTTAGCAAGGAGGAGATAAGAGACAGGTGGACAGGAGAATGAGGGGAACACAGGAGAAGGGGGCAAGGCTGGGTGTGGATGTGCTGATGCTGACTAACCTGTGTTCTGGGGCTGAATATGCAACTGCTGGCGAGTCCTCTTTCACAGTGGAAACATCTCTTCCTGATTGTCCTGGGATCATATTCTCTCTGGCATGGGCTATTGCTCATTTACATAAGTCATCAGCAGGTTACTAGTTTTTCCACAAAGCAGGAACCCAGTGCATGCTAAGAGGAATTTTATGGCGGGTCTGGCTGCTTCAGCAGTCCCTGGCCTGAGAGAGACAGTCCACTTCTACGAGCATTGATGTTGGTCAAGCAGAAAATAAAGTGATGCTCTGTTTCAGACTTGGGGGTAGATGTTGAGTGAAAAGGAGATGATTTTTTTCAAAGACTGTTACTTCTTATGGAAAAACTTCCATGCTTCTTACTGAATTATAGGAAGTCATGCATATGCGCAAGTCTTTGTCTCCTTGCACTACAAGTGGCTTTGTGCAGTCCCTAGTGGTTGTGTCTGGCTGTTTGTGCAGTGGTTCTCCCATGACTGACAGTAAAAACCAAGCAGCATTCAATGTCATGACTTCAGATGTTCCTCAGACAGTGTCTTCATCCCTCTGGCTACCAGGCAGGGCACTTCCTGCAGCAGTGTTAAGCAGCTGGCCTGGGACAACTGTGACCGTGACCACTGCCTTGGTTAGACTCTGTCTATCCAGAGCAGGGAGATGATGGTGATTCTGTCCTCAAGAGCTGCTGTCAGTCCCTGTCCTCTCCTAAGCTACCTCTCACTGTGTGCATTCTTGCTGCAGACCCCCAGTGAGGTCTCAGTCATGGTCTCTTGTTCCTTCGGTGGGCTCTGCCCTGGCACAGAAGGGAGGCTGGCACTCAGCAGGGTTGAAGTGTTCAGTCTGTGGATGTCTTGCGTGAAAGGGGCTTCCCCAAAACCTCTGAAGCTGAATGAGGAAGTTGTTTGCTGGGCTGTCCCGCTTAGCAGCTTCCGAGCTGGTGTGATGTGTCTTAATTAGGCTGATAACAGTTTGTAGATGCTGTCCCTGAGGTGCCTGGCTTGGATGCACAGGAGGTGGTGGCAGGCATTTCTCAGGACTCCTGAGGTGCAGAAGTTCAGGCAGGCCCGCAGGAAATGACAGCAGGAGATGTCTGGAAAATCCCCAGCAAAGCAAGCAAAAAGCTTCCAGTTCTCTGCTACCGGAAGACTTTGCTTAATTCCCCTTCACCTTCTGACAGGTGACTTGTGCATTCCAGATTGCTAATGGAGATAAGCAGTTTAGAGGTGATTTAGAAGATAAAAGATTTAAAGCCTCTGGGAGCTTTGCTCTGCAGCTGGATGGTGCATGGGAAGTGCATGTATTACTGGGATGCATGTCAAACGGGTCTGTCAGCATGAGCAAAGCAATGTGGTTCCTTCCAAAATAGTGCCAGTAAAACTTCCAGAATGCACCATGGGATGTGATCAGTACTGCCACACCACTGCTTGGCTGGGATGCTCTAAACAGGAGAAGGAAGAAGCAGAAATCCAAAGTATGGTACTAAAAATTCTGCAGAAAAAGGCTGGGAATGCGTGCTAACCTGTAGTACCTCCCCTGCCATGTTTGTTCCCAGGTGGAGATCTTCAGGCAATGTTTTTATGCCATTTGTATTTATCTTGGGCATCTCTGGTGGCACATATGCCACAACATTGGAACCATGCCTTCGAGGATGTGTTCTAGCCAATGTCTTGTGTCCCTTCCTTATTTAATCTGGTGCTTTGGGCCTTATTATCTCAAATATATCCATCTCGGTGCAAAATTGCAGCTTAAACTCAGTTACCATGGGTACTGCACAATTTGCACAGCCTGCTCTCCACTCCTTAAAGTTAACTTCAGAGCATTTAAAATTAGAGATAACAAACAGCCAGCTGATTACAGGGACCTGTGGACTAGCTGTAGGCAACCAGGGCTTCCCCATACAGCCCCAGAGCAGCCCTGAATCCTGAACCATTGCTCTTCTGGCATCGTGTCATTTGTATTAATAGGCGCGCTGGGAAAAGGCTGCACTTGGTTACTACAGGAGTGTGGAGTTACACGCTCTGTTACATTGGGCCAGTGCTGAGAATATACGTTCGACCATATTATTAGAGGCAGGAGCTGAGACACCTTGGGTTTCTCCCTGTCTCGGGCAGTAACCTACCCTGCTACCCACAGGAAACCTCTCAGGCTACAGACCTGTAAAACGGCATTTCATTACTTTTTCCTCAGAATCATCTTCTGAAGTTTAATTGACACAATGCATAACATTCACGCTGACCACAAAATAAACCTGACCCAAGCCAAAAAAAAAAAGGGACATACTTTTACTGCGTCTTACTTTGCATTTCCACCACACCTCTAAAATACTGTGCGCTCCTGCGTATAGGATGTACTGAGGAGATTTTCTGTCTGTGTAGTATATGACAGGAAAATCTGCAGGATGAACAGAACTGGTTCTGTGCTAGAAAAGGATCCTCAAGCAAGAGAATCTCATTGCAACGCTTTGTCCCCAGACCTCTGTCTCCCTCCTCTCCTCCCTCCCCTTTTCCTCCCCCCAAATCACTGTGACGTCTGAGGGAAAGACTCCTGTACAGTTGGTTTGGAACAGCTTGGCTGTCAAGGCTTTTGTAAGGAGATGAAAGGCAATGGCTGATTTTCTCTGTTGATGGTGTCTGCCTCTCATGACTGAGACATAAAGCCCTCTGCAATCTTGGCACATCCTGGCTTCATTCGCTGCAAGAGCTCTGCTTGGGAACATTCTCATTTCAGCACACACTTTTGGGTTTGCATCCGTAAGCTTACTGAAGGCTATGGCTTATTTTAGAAAGTGCTGTTAATCCAAAGACAGATTAAATGCGGTGTTTAATAAGATGCATGTAGTATGGTACCCTTATTCTGAAGTAAATTGTTGGGGTTTTTTGCTGGTCATTAAAAAAAAAAAAAAGGGAAGAAATCGCAATCACTTCCTACAAACTTTTTAGTAGCATTTGGCAAGGTCTTGGCCCCAAGAGGTGGGGGAAATGGAATGTCCCAAACGGAAAAGTCTCCAGCTTCCAGTGGGAGCTCTGTGTGTGTGGTGCTAGACTGAAGTGTGGAAACGTCTTCTGGTGTGTGATATTGAGGTGAGGATATGTGCCCCTAATAAGTGAAAGATTTCTCAGTCCTAGAACTTAAATAAGTACTCTGTCTTGGTTACCAACTTGCAGAGTGGCTGGTTTCTGTTTCACGAAATGACTGTAGCAGACGGTCCTTGTCCTAGAAAGGAATCTCTAGTGAGCTTTTCCTTTCCAGCATGTGAAGACTTAGCTTGTGTTCATATGATGGTTTAATGGGTGTCTGAAATAGCTGAGGCTTCCTCAAGCAAATGGCAAAAACCATGGTACATTGCTATGGCAGCATCTCTCAGCATTAGTGGTGAGAGTCTTACAATGGCCCTTCTCCTGAGGCCAGATTCTTCCATGGAGGAAGCCAGAGCTGCGGCCGAAGGGGGCAGCTGGAGAAACTCAAAGTGACCTGAGCTCTTGCTGCTTTGCTGACGAACTGAGAAAAAAATAGGCCAGCAATTCATTTTACAAGTCTCTTAAGCTATCATAAGAATTTATAGGAACTCATTATACAATAGATTATAGATATAAAGTAGCAGGTGGCGCATCTTTCAAGCAGGATGCATTAAAATTCCTCTTGACAAGACCAGAAAACAGCCCCCAGACTTATCTTCACTGAGCAACTACAAAGGAAGTAGTTGTAGTTAAGAGAAATGGAGTGTTAATGACAGGTCTATGCCAGTAAACACAGCAAAATGCCTCAAATGCCTCAGCAGTAATTGTCATCAGAACAGTTTCTTTCCCTGCTAGTTACAGGATCACATACACTATTAGAGACAACATTTGTAAAACCCAGACGCCGTATATTTTCATCAAATGTAGCAATTGTCTCAGTCTCCGAGGTTCCTGAAACATAAACCCCCTTGGGGTCCTAGCTGGGCTGCTGTATGCAAGCTGTGAAAATATTGATGTACTCATTTTATCCTTTGCTTTCCTTGTCCTTCTCTGTTTTCTTTCTTTATTCCTTACTTACTGGCAGCCACTAATGTGGCCAAGTTACTTCTGTGCCAAGAGGATGAGGAAACCGTTTCCTCCAAGCCAGCTATGCTGACATTGCTAACCTTGATTTCCATAAATGATTGAACAGTGTCTCCTGTCTGTAGTGTATTTCAGGCTCCAATTACCCAAGATTCTTGGATGCTGAGAGAGCTTTTCATCTTCTCTGTCTCTTCCTCACAGTCATAACCAAGCCTGGCTCTGTCTCCCCTACCTGCGTGGCTGTGAGCTGCTCAGACTAGCAGTTACAGCCCCAAGGTGCTTTCCCCCATGAGTAGACTTTTCTCAAGTTGTAGGTTTTTTAAAATTTCTTTTAACCTACTGAAACCTGTGGATATTGTAGTGAAAAGGAGGTTTCTGTAGTCACTGGACAAGCAGTGCTGCTTAAGCAGTGGGAATTAAAAAGTGTTGAGAGTATTCACAGAATGGTTTGCGTTGGCAGGGACCTTAAAGACCATCTAGTTCCAACACCCTCCACTAGCCCATGTTGTCCAAAGCCCCATCCAGCCTGGCCTTGAACACTGCCAGGGATCCAGGGGCAGCCACAGCTTCTCTGGGCACCCAGTGCCAGGGCCTCACCACCCTCATAGTAAACAATTTCTTCTGATACCTAATCTAAATCTCCCCTCTTTTAGTTTATAACCATTCCCCCTTGTCCTGTCACTACACTCCCCGATAAACAGTCCCTCGTTGTCTTTCCTGTAGGCCCCTTTAGGGACTAGAGTCATTTGTAGAACAGAAGCAATGTAATAGCTTTTAGAATAGATAAATTTGTGATGGCAAGATCAGCATTGTTTGTTTTTGCAGCTTTAGAATTTTTTCTAGATCAGCTGGATCAAACGGGAGCACTTCCTAACAGTGCTGCTAAGCCAGCTCTCAGAGGCAGACATGTTCTAGGAGTGAGAATACAGAGTAATCTGCTGCTTGACACCCATTCAAACTGATGGTGAAAATTCGGTGTGGGTTTTTCTCAGAGTGGCACTGGACTCTTGATTCTCAAGTTGAGGCAACCATCCTACTGCAGTCGTTTCTGAATTGCTGGGTCACATCTCCAGCCAGGGTAAGCTGCTGCCTTCTGCTGATTTACACCAGCATAACCTGGCCTCCAGATCGCCTCCTTTAGCTGCGGTGCTTTAAAGGCATTTGCTATCCACATCAACACCGTCTGAAAGTCCGATATGTTTGACCTTCATTCCCTAGCACTTTGGAAACTGAATAATAAATGTGTAGTGAATTCTGCCCTCCAGATATTGGATTATTTTTCTTTGCATCCCTTTGAAAGATGTTTGTTATCTTATTTCAAGCCTCTGCTGCCAAGGGGAAAGCATGAGGGGAGTGGGAAATAGAAAGGAGGAGGAGAGTGTACTCTAAAAGGAAAAAGCTGTGTAGAAAGCTTTGGTGCTAATGGATCAGATCCATTTTCAGCCTTAGTGTTTGCAGACTAACGTGTATAATGCATTGTTGGGCAAAACACTAAATGCTTAAAAGTAATTTGTGGTAATTTAGGTTTTTATTATCATTGCTTGCACGGTGGTCTGGGGAATATGTAGCAAAAGACAAGCTCCCAGATGGAAGAGTTTGTGGTCTTAAATGTGCAATTCTGCAGGCAGCTCGGTGAAACAAATAGATCTCTGCAAGGTAGAATCAGGGCCTGGGGTGGACAGGCTGAACCCTCAGGATGGGAGCACAGATCCTTTCTGAGGGGAAGAAGTGGAACAGCTTAGGAAGAGCGTGCACTTAGTCCTTACTGTTTTCATCACAGATAACTGGACGGGTGCATGGTTTGGTAGGAGTCTTTCAAGAAGCCCCCCAAAAATGTGAGAGAAACATCTCCTGTAAGAGGCAGATACATTCTACTGAATAAAATGTATACATCTATCAAGCCAGTTGGTTTTGAAAATTTAATGAGAGGAGAAGCAGGAGTAGGTGCACACTAGTGAACAATAGTTACAAATACCCTGTGTGTAAAAGAGAGCCTTAGTCCTCTGTTGAGTGTGTGTAGATGTATAGGCATATGCACACTTGTTTTTTTCCTATCAGTTTTATAGGTAAATGTCAAAGTGTTTAATAAGAAGAAGGAAATGCAATCCCTAATATATACAACAGGGGAAGGAGGATGCACTTGGTGATGTGCTCTCCCCACAGGCGAATGGCGCAGCCAGGATGAATGGGTATCTCTACTGATATTACGCTGGGTCGCAGTGCATCCAGCCTGGAGCTGTCTAGACGTGCGTTAGTCTGCACCAACAGAAAATCTGTACGATGTACTTAACTGAAAGTGCGCTCTAAATGCACTTACCAGACTGTATCTGTGAATGAGACTTCAGCAAGGTTTCTTTGTTGTGATAAGCTTGCATGATCTGATAAAGGTTTCCATATTTGAGACTGAAGGGTCTCCTAATGGCAGCTTCCCATTAGGAGTGAAAAATAGCTCATCTGGTTTGTGCCTTGCCCCTTGGGAAAGGTGACGCTTAGAGCAGCCAAGGTGCTGTCCCCTGTGGCCCTGGTGCCAGGGCATCGACACACCAGCGTGTCCCTTCATCAAAGCATGAAGCTTTTTTAAAGACTCTGCCAATTTCAATGAATTCCGTACTGGGACAGGTTCTTCAGGGATTTCTGTCTGAAGGAAGAGGGTCAGGGAGAAAAACAAAAAGAAACCAATCCTAACACATTCTGCGCTGTGATTGTTAGAAGATGCTTATAGGAAATGGAAAACCCCATTCATACCTATGGTGCCAGGTACTGACAAGGCACTTAATGTTTAACTTGTTCTTTTCTAGATAACTGCCCCGAATGTGTAGCTGTTGGCTCCTCTGTGTGGGTAGGTGTCTCTCCTGTTTTCTAGGGGAAGAATCTCTGAAACATCTCATTTTCTTCCTGGTCAGCAAAAGGTGGAAATGGTGATTACAGCCTATCCCCAGCAAATTCCTGGGGTAGCAAAACTGCTGCCCACGTCTGGCATCTTGTATTTTGATGGTCTGGTATTTTTGGTATTCTGCTTGTAGCTAACATCACATTTATTGTGATAAACTCTCTTTAGAGGGTTTCAGTTCACACTGCTCAATGCTGCTATAGTAGACAATGTGGAAGTACTAAGCCAATCTTTTCTTTTTGAATTCATTAAAAATTCCATCTGGTCATCTGGAATTTGTTGAAGGTATGTCCCTCCTTCTGTTAATGACCCTGTTGAATGTCTCTGTCTTCTGCATTTAGCTCTCCTGGGAGGCGTGCATTCACCTCCTCTGGTTCTGACTACGTGGCGTTATTTTGCACCAGTGACACATCAGAGGGCTGTTGGGACGCTGAGTGCTGAACACTCAGCTGTCGAGAACATCGATCTTTCTGCTGAGCCAGAGCAAATTTAATTAGCTTACTTTAACATTCCTCTTCATCCTGCGGGTGGATAGAATTGATGCTGGCTGGAGCCTCATTTCCACATAGCTCATTTAGGGTAACTATTGCGTGTAAGTGAATGCTACGCTCTGCTGACAGCCCCTGCAGTAAGGTGGAGCGATCTCTTCCATTTATTTGCTGTCAAAACCGTCTGAAACCTTCTGCCTAAAAGGTGGCAAAATCTTTCAGTTCCTGCTGGATGTTAACTGGGCAAACTGGTGAAAAGCTGTAGTTAGCACTGCCCCATGGCAGTGACACGACGCAGGCAAGGAGACTAACTCAGTATTGAAGAATGAGAGTCCTGGCTTGGAAATAGGCAAAGCTTGAACTGTTCTCCAGCTTAAGGTTTGTCCCCTTTGTATGTATGTTTCTCTCTGGGTTTTGTGTTTTTTAATTGTTACCTTAACACCGTCCTTTTTAACTAGGTTTTAGTTGTGTATTTCTCACTAATGTAGTACTTGGAAATGCCTGTCCCATTCTTGCTAAAGCATTAGAACAAAGACCTCCCAAACCAGAGATTTAGCTTGAGTTGGATATCGTATATGGGAAATTAACTTCTGAACAGTTAAAATCACAGAGTTACAAGCATCTGAGAGGGGAGGAACTGGGCAGCCTTAAATGTAGGTGATAGTACCTGTTCCCATAATATTTAGGGGACACTCAAAGACACAGGTGGCAAGGAGGCCCCTTTCTCCCTGTTTGCGGCTGCTTCAGTGTCTGTCTGCTGCTTGCATCTGTAATGTTTTCTCAGGGTGCCCTGATCAAAGACTTACATTAAGGAGAGTGGATGTGTAGCAGGGTGTGCAGAGGAAGTTATTTCAACAGGCTAACTATGTATCGCACCCAAGCATTTCTCGCTGGGTACAGAGGGTCACAAAAGAGGTAGTAACATCTGTGTTGACCTTCACTATTTATCCCAGATAAACTCGTGAAACCATAAGACACTGCTGTACAAGCGAGGCAAGGAAAACAGTTTTAAGAAGAAATTGGAGTAGTTCCTGCATTGGTATCTTCAGCTTCTCTGAAGTGTCATACTGGAAAGTCAGTGGGGGGCTCTTGCTCGTCTTCCTTTCTGGGCATCTTTCTAAACACTTTCCTTGTCCCTACCTGAGATCCTCTCGCAGCAGAGATGGTCCATGTAGCAGCCCTGCCAGATCTCCCAGTGGAGGAGCATCTTATAGTCCTTATAGTGTTGAGCTTATGTTCAATTCACTGAATAGAGACTAAACAGACTGTGTTTTTCTCTCTATTTCTTTATAGGAACAGAGATCTTCCCTTGTTTAACAACCAGACACAGCATCCTATCATCAGCTTAAACAGGTATGACCTTTTTACTTGTTAGCGTAGTTGCACAAGGAGGCTGCTTCAACAGACCAAGGAGGCTTGAGAAAATAGAGGGGGGAAAAAAACCACCAAACACAACTCCTGTAGCTCTTGGAACACTATTTTTCTGGGGTTAGTTCCCACTTCTGTAATTCTTGGTTTTTATTTTAAAAGCCTCCTGTGTCTGGTGGGAGCCACCTTACCCATTGTCAAAGCAGCTTGCTTCTTGCTTTTGGCTTAGCAAGTACCTGATTACAGCTCTGGGTGACAAGGGCCTAAGATGGTGTTGATAACAAAGGCAGAGCCTCTGAGAGAGGGGACGGCATTGCTGCACGCTGCTCTGGTTTGTCATGTCCTGCCACTGCAGCGAGTTGAACCACAGAAAACATGAGAACAGTTTGGCCAAGTGCGGGCAAGCATAATACTGCCCTGTCTCCAGAATCAAAAATGATTGGGTTAGATCAAAGAACTGCACTTCTCCTCTTCGGGAAAGGGGAAACTTTCAAGAGACCCCTGCCTTAAAAGTCTGCCAACAAGTGTTAGAACCTGTGCTACCTCTGACATATGGGTGAGCAAATACTTGTTTTGTCAATATTTCTGTATACACGTGTATTCGTTTCGGTTTCATTTATAAGTGAGGATACTTTCTGTTCTCACAAGCATCAGTTTGAAATGCTAAAGGCATAATATTGAACTTCAGGGAATGGGTTTCAATTGAAAGACTTCATATGAAGCATAAAGATGAAATGCAGGAGGGCAGAGTAGGGTGGCAAAGTGCCCAAGTTGCTGTTGTAACTTCACTTGGGCAGGGCAGGGTGGAATACCGCCATTCTTTTGGGGTGAAGTGTTGTGTTCGCTCTGGTCTTACAACACAAGCTGAACAAGAGAGTTTCAGTGAGCTTGAGAGACAACTGTGGAAGCTTATGGAGGGTGAGATGTAAGGCCTACTGGGGTGGTGGTCCCCTTCCCAGGATCTCCTCTCAGCTCAGCAAGCTAGAGAAGGTTTAAGCTCTGCATCCTTTGAGAAGTAGTATGAACATACACACACAAGTTTTATTCAGCTGGTAAAAATTACCTCCTCTGCCTTGTTGTTAATAAAAAGTTGCTGGATTATACCAGTTTAAAACATGTTCCTTCTGTGGTATTATAGTTAAGCGGAGGAAAAAAGCAATTAATAATGAGTGATTAGTTGGGGATATTCATCAGTCAGTGGGCAGTCTGTTCTGGACCTTATTTTACTGAAATTTCACAAGTTGTCATTTTTTGACGTCTGAAAAGTGTGGCAAGGATTTGGTTTACAGAGAACAGACTATAGGATTGTGGGGTATTTTTAAATCTTTCTTGTTTTTTTCTGCTCTTTTGTGGGCAAAAATANCCCCCCCCCAACAAGTCTATACCATGCTTCTGACACTGCCAAAATACTTAATGATGAGAAAATGGAAAGGTCAAGCACGGCTTTAACGGAAGGCAAGCTACAGAATGGGAAATCTGTAATAGTGCATGATCTGGGGTCTGTGTGTACGTGCACTGTATGTATTGGGTACGAGGCTGGTTTTGGACTTCTTGAGCTTTTACAGGTCCATAAATGTATCCGTATCCTGACCAGCCCCCTCATTTACTTCTGCATGCAGCCTCTCCTGACCCTATGAGTTTGAAGGAAATGGAAGTCAAGGATCAAATCTGGCCCTGTAGGTTTCCAGGCTGTACAAAGCACACGCACAAGTATTGAGCAGTTCGCTTCTCATCTGGGAACTCTTGCAAGCCATGGCAGCGCAGACCTGCTGTGGGAGTCGGGTAAAGGCTGCTGTGTCAGGCTCTCCTGTCCTTGAGACGCATGCTGCTGGCATGCCTGAGGTTTAGGGTGTCTGTTGTAAACAATTTCAGTGCTACTCCTCTTGGAAAGCATGGCACCAGCAGCCCACACGTTCGGGCAGGAGCATTCACCTTCTGGATCGTGAACTGCGGCAGGACAGGAGCTGTCCCAGCCCCAGCGCTGGCTCACGGCAGGCTCCCCGAGGGCAGCCGGTACGTAGAGCAACGCAGCGTGCCTGCAGGCTGGCTCCCTGCCAGCGTCTGCCAGGGCGGAGGGCAGCAGAAGGCTGCTTACAGTGATCCTGCACGCTTCAGGAATTTTCCCATGGCCCCGGAATACCCTTGCAGCAGCATGCGAGTATTAAATGAAGGATTAAATTAGCCTCTAAGACTTAAAAGCAATGGGCAGTTTTACTGCATTCGCTGTTTCTCCGTTGATAATATTCCACTAGTGATAAAATAAATTCTCAGATGTCTACTGTGCAAAGCTTAAATTGTCTCTGCACGTCCCATCTTTAAGTGACAGGCCTGAATTACTGCTCTTGAAATAAAGAGCATGTCTGTGGAGTGCCCTATAGCCTCTTGGTGCTGCTGGGATGTCATGGACAGTTTAAGAAGTGGACAAGTCTCTTTGAAACGAAAAGAGGGACACAGTTGTACGTCACAACCAGCATTTTCTACACAGGGTCGCTGCATCAGTGGTAAGGAGGAAAAAATGAGGAAGCAATGTCTTGTGAGCATTGCTGTCTGTTCTTTGTCTCTGTAGTGACCAAATGTAACAGTGAAAACGGTGAGAACCAGCAGTGGAAATAATGTGCAGCAGGTGGATGAGAGGGGAAAGCTGTGACAAAGGAGGTAGGGGCTCAGGAAAAGGGGACTGTGGCGTTGCCTCCCGTGTGTAAAAGCATCCCCCAGGCTGGGCTGTTGGACAGGGAGGAGGAGTAACAGAACCAGCAAGGTGGGACAGAGGGCTACAGGGGTGTGCAGTAAAGCGGACCTCTCTGAGCCGGGCTGTCGGTGCAGCCTGTTTGCAATGTTTGGAGCTTTGCCAGCATTACGGCACCCTCTGACAGTGTGGGCTTTTGTCTGATGCTTCTGGGGCTGCTGCAGTGTCTCTTCAGGCTGGTCACTGCAACTCATTGGTTATAAAATCGATGACAGCCCTCCTTTTCAAAGGAGGAAAGAGGTAGATTGATGACAAGGGATAAACACAACGGAGGAAAAACCAAAGGCTAGTTTCGTACAAGAATCCTGTGGCCATTTATAAATGGTGTGGTGTGAGCAAACTCAGCCTGTCCTTCTGACGTGAGCTTTTAGCTGTGCTGACTCTGCTTGAGAGAGCTGGTTTAGGAAGCTCTGCCTCAGGTTGGAAACTAGCATTGTACAGAAAGATGTCAGAGCAATGATTTTAGGAAAAGGGGTGCAAAATGATACCTACTAGAAGGATTTCTTCTAGTACCCACAGGTGAAATGTTTGGATTCCAGAGTCAACAACTCTAGACATGTTGCTGTTCTCCTTTTTCTTTGTGCTTATTGGACAGGGTTTTTTCCTCAGTGATCTTTGTAGCAATGCCTCGTGTTGAAGGACACCTTTTGCATTATGGCAGAGGGGAAAATGGTCAGGGCAGGATCATAAGTGGGTGGAGCGCAAGATAGAACTTAATGGTGTTACTGGCATTGTCTTCTTTTTTTCTGCACAGCTGGCTTGCGTGTCTCCTGTCCGGCAGTGGGAGGGCTGTAAGGAGAGAGGCATCCCCACCTGGGGGGTTCTGACACAGGGCTGCATCTTGGCGTGCCTGCTGTCACAGCCCACCTGGCATCCAATTCTCTTTCATCAACTTGCCTCTTAGTCTCCTGCCAACTGGTATGCTGTTTTGCAGTCTCACCTCTTGTTAGAAACTTCTCTCTAGCTCCCAGCTAAAATTTATAAATGGCCACAGGATTCTTGTACGAAACTAGCCTTTGGTTTTTCCTCCGTTGTGTTTATCCCTTGTCATCAATCTACCTCTTTCCTCCTTTGAAAAGGAGGGCTGTCATCGATTTTATAACCAATGTGTCTCCCTCCTTGTTTCTTCTGATCATCTTAATAGTCATTATCTGCACCATCTCTCATGTGAAAACACCTGCTTTGAACAGAGGCTGTAAAGGCAGAGCACTGTTACTTGTATTTATCAGCTATCAAAGGTAGCGTTTGCTACATCTTGAAAGGATGCAGGCGTGGTTGTTAAGCAATAGAAAGGAAAGAAAATGTCCCCTGTCACTAGTAAATCATGGTGGCGGTGTTAGTAATAATCCTACCTAGCAGGCTGAGTCACTAGTAGATGCTTAAAACCTGTTTACAGCCAAGAAGCAAGACTGTTCAAGCAGGAATTGACAGGCAGAGGTTGTATGACTTGCTGAGGCTTTTTAGTAAGCACCTACCCAACGCTCGGATGCAAGAGGTGGGCTGGAGAGACCAGGAGGGGGAGAGGAAGAGGGAAAATGTCATCCTTCCTTTCCCTTGCGTAGTGATGAGCAAAGCAGCTTAATTTTGAGGTAGAGATTGGTAAGTAAGGGAATCTCAACACGATGGAGGTAGGGCCTCAGCTCTCCTAAAGGCAGTTGAATTTTTGCCATGTACATCCTTTTAAAAACATATTATCTTGCCAAGGATTGTAGCTTTATGGCTATATGATAAAGGAGTTGCCCACAGTTCTAAAAATTACAGTTTCATTTTTAAAAGTACACAGTCTTTGCCATGCAGTGTGTGTGCCAGCCCTTCATTCATGCAAACTGGAGAGCATGTCCGTGTCGTTCAGATTACACCATCGATCAGGGTGTGACCAGGCTGGTGACATGCTCAAAAAGGCCTTGTATCTCTTGCCTCCTCCAGCCATCCCCTCTTTATCTGCGCAGCAAACCCTGCTGTTGTCTAAATCCGCTTTTGTCAATGGCATCCTACTGCTGAGTTCTCCTGACCTTTCCCATGAAACATCTGGTTCTGGCTGGCATCAGGACCAGGATACAGCACACAGGGATGTGCTCTTGCACTGGGGGGGTGGGGGGTGGAAGTAGTGCTGCCTGCGAAGCACTCAGATTGGAAAAAACATTCCAATTCCCACTTGGTAAATGTAAATGGCTTTGTAGTGCGAGTCACCGAATGCCTAAGCACTTCCAACCCTGTTATGCTCAGTGCTGGGAAACCTGATGCTCAGAGTTAAACCTGAGTTACATGTATTTAAGCAGTTATGTTAGTAAACACGCTTTTGAAAGAGATGGTGGGAGTACTGGGAGTGCTGCGAGCATTCTCCGTGAGAGAGTTGGAGAGAGGCGCAGATTTGTTTGTATTGAGGAGTGAAGCTTATGAGAAGAACAGATGTTTGAATCATAATGTTCTTTCCAGCATAGTTGAAAGAAAACTCTTCATAATCGTGACCAAAAAATTGTAGTTGTCATCCTTGATTTGAGTCATTTTTTTCCCCCTGAGTTTTAATCCCTCTGAGACCTCGGTCCCTTCTGAAGCAGGAAGTTATAATTCAGTCCGGTCTCTGGCCATGACACATGGGGCGTCTGGAATAATTATGCAGGGAGATACAGTATGCCATGTGCTTCATGTACAAGTGAGGCCTTCATGTGAAAAGGGAGATCCTGACATTACAGACACCTTATTCTCTTAATTGTTTTCCAAATCATCCTTGCATTCTAAATCAGAAAGCTTCAGGATGGTTTTCTAATAAAATTGTAAGTTTGCCTGTTGCTCTGACTTTTGCCATGTCTGTGTGGGATATCTGAGATACATCACAAGCCACTTTGATCAGTAGTCCTTTGTCAACAGTTAATTCATTATGTTTCCCGTATCTACATCTTTAAGATTTTTCTGCAGCATACTCTTAATGGTAACTCCCTGATACCCTTAGTTCAGCTACAACTTCTTTTGTGGGGAAAAACATAATAAAATTTCTTGCTTCTACAATTACTCCTCCATCAGCTCTGCTGCTAAAAACCACAAGAACACAGAAGAATTACATTTCTGTTCTATGAGCGTAATGAAAACAGAATTAGAGGCAACAGGCTCAATTCTAGCGTTAATGGCGGCATGCCTGGGAACCAGCTACTGTGTGCAACAGCTTTTGCTGTGATTCTTATTAATGCTTCATGATTCACTGCTGTAGCTACCATAATATTAGTGACTAGGTGTCCAAGTCTGCATGAGATCACTGTTGTGTTAGATGCTGTGTGCTCAAACAGCAGTCGTTCTGGACCCCAAAGAGCTTACAGTCAAATCTACGAAGAGGCGTGGAGGTGTAAGCAGCCAGACAGCACACTGGTGAGACCATAATTGCCAGTGTAATTAGTAGCTTAGGCACTCCGTAGTTCATGCTGGGAAATTGTAGATGGAAAACCATACTCACGTGCTGCAGTTCACCTGGGACACATCAGCATGAAAGCACATAGGTTATGCAGCTAACAAGGGCTCTAATCCTAAATTGCTTGGGTTTTCTGACTCAAAATCTGGTGTATTATGGGTCGTAAAATACGTGAGGCCAGCTTCATCTCTAGTCTGTCTCCGCTGTTTTAGCGTGTTTCCCATTGGGGATATTTTTCTTTCTAATACAGCAAAGGTCCAGTTACTAATGCAGCTTCATATTTCTGCATATTGGCCAGTGTAGCAAGTAACAGAAATGGACAAAATAATTCAGTTCCTTTAAAAACAGATATAAATGTTGGTCTTAAAATGAAGCTAGATATTTACCCCTCCACCCCCCACCCCCCCTTTTTTTTTCTCCCACGGGTTCTGAATGTTTCGATAACTGGCTTCAGCTAGCAATAAAACCACCAAATTAAGTCGGGAAAAGCTATTCTTTTCTGGCCTGAGTGAAGAGGATCTGGTAAGTCGTGAAAGAGCCTTCTCTCGCAATTTGAAATGTACCTATGCATTTCAGAGCAAATCTGTACTTTGAAATACCTGAAGTCAGGTCATCATCTTGGTTTGAGTTCAGCTTGCTTCTGGAAATGGTGTTGTCAATTAAACTAATTTGTAAATTAAAATAATCGGTATTATTTTTCAGTGTCGGGCAGTATCCAGTGTTGGGGCTCTACTCGCAGCTTGTGATCGTTTCTACCCTGCTACCTACAGTCTACCTCTAACTCTCAGGCCCCTGTATTACCTTCCTGGGGTACCAGGTACCACTAGTTTCCTCGTTCTCTGTGAAAGATTCATGCTCTCTCCTGTGATCCTTCAGACCCACAGCACTTGGTTCTTCTCTGCATCCCTAGCTCTTTTCTCCGTATTTTTTTATCACCAAATTATCTCCATTTACTCCTCGGACCTTTGGGGTCTCCTGCCTTAATCTGAGTTCCATGGAGCATTTTCTCAGCACCATTTTATGTCCTCTCTGTAGTGACTTCGCACTGTAGGTTAACCAGGACCTGTTTCATCCTATACCTGTCATTGCTTAGACAGTTAATTGGGCCAGAAGGAGCATATAGCTGCATGTAAGCTCCACATCTTCTGATTAGACCACCAGTACACTGCCAAACAGAAGGAATAAGGGCTGAGCTCTTCTCTCTGTATTTCCCTTCATAGAGGCATTAGTATCTTCTCTCTCTACCCATCTGTGGATTTCTGAAGGTGGTAGGTAGGAGCTTAGTATCTTCTGTCAAACATGATAGAAATTGGCCAATGTGATTCACAATTGTGGCTGTGGATAGACACAGCAGACAGGCAGAGACAGGAAACCGGAGCACAAACATAATGAGAGAATTAGGGAGCAAGTATTTTTGGATTGCTTGTACATTCACACATCTTCAGCTGAGTTAACCAGCAGAACCGAGCTGGGGGTTGACAGTACTGGTTTAATGTCAGGGAGAAATTTTAAGGACCTGTTATGTAGTGGTGGAGGCAGGTTGGTATCAGGGACTGAATGCATACCTTGTGAGTTATGTTTTCTTAAATGGATTCTGGCACTACATTGTGTCGTATTTTTAATTGCTACTAAAGGCAGTTCTTTGTAAAAGTATTTTTAGAAATGAGCATCAGAAGAAGAAATGCAGAAAGCTTTATATAGATTCCTGGAGGAAAGAAGTGTTACAGAGATTCTGTGAATTAGGTCATTTAGAGACAACCCAGTTGGTCAGGCCACCAGCCCTATGGACCTGAAGTAAGAGTCTGCATTTTCGTTTGTTTTTATGCTAACATCAACAGCAGAGGCTCCTTAATGTAGTTTGTGGGCTGCAACCTTCATCAAAGACTTCACATAGGTATTTTAAACAGTGACTACTCTTGAGAGTCCCAGCTGATCATTGGGAGTTTTAAGGGATCAGGGTCCCATTCAGCAGGGCCAGGGGCCTGGGCTGAGCTTCTTGGCAGCCAGGGGCCAGAGCTGTTAGCCAAAGCTCAGGGCCACCACTGTGCCCAGAGCTGTCAAGCAGGTACGCGGCATCCTGGATCCCTCTGCTTCCCCAACATGCTCAGGAAGCAGCTTGGGCTCGTGTCAGGGGCCAGTGTTGCAGTCCTCTTCTTTTAGGTCTCCTTTTTGTGGCTGAAAAAGTTTGTCGTGCTGCCTCCAGGCAGATGCTGTGTCTGGTAAATGTCCTTACTTGAGCAAACCTTTCTGAAATCTGGATCTGAAGGCTTTGGTTGGGAGCCAAAGCATCCTCACACATATGGGAAGAGACAGCCCTTGCCCTGAGGGGTTTGCAGCATAAATAGGCAAGTTACAGACAACGTGAACATTATAATCCATGTTCTGCAGCTGGGAGAACTGAGGCACCAGGCTTATTTATTCTTGAATTTAAGGTCATGGAGCAGGTGAACAGCAGAGCCCTGGACTGAACTCTGAAGGTGCATCTCAGTGCCTTAGCCATGAAGCTGTTCTGCCTTTTGAAAAATCCTTGTGATTGTAGGAATAGCTGTATTATACCACAGTGGTAGAAGGAAGAACATCTCTATTTGAGTAAGATAATCTTGAAAGCACTTAAATCAGTGCATGGATGCCTTCATCCTTTGGTCCATTTTAGCAAATTCTATGCAGCTAATGCCTAATGGAAGAAGATAAATTGCCAGCAGATAATAAATTAACAATAATCCAGAGAAGAGGTGAGACAATCATAGTCTCAGCAGCAGATAGATAATAAAAGGGAAATCACTTTAAATAAAGTACCTTATAATTGCTAATATTGTTAATCTCCTGGAAAATCCGTGTCTATGAAGAATAAGCCAAGCTTTTCCTTGAACACAAAGGAGGGAAATTTTGTGTTTCATCACTGGGAGGTTTGGATGATTGGAACGTTCTTCTCTCTTTGCAACACCATGGGAGCGTGATCCCAGATTTGCTGCAATTAGCAGAAAGAAAGAGAGAAGGAAAGGATAAGAAAGAGCTGAGGGGCTGCCTGAGCTGGCCTAAACTGGCACGCTCACAGCATTGTGCCTCCTAGGTGTGAAAGCAGGCTGTACAGAGCTCAGCCGTGGCTACTGCGATTCCGATTGCTCTGTGTCCCTCTTTGCACCATGTGCCGTCCTCAGCTATGATAGGCCTGTGTATACAGGGCCTGCATGGTGTATATCCCATGGAAGTTGGTGGGAGTCAGTCCTGTACGTGAGCAGGAGCAGAAAGGGAGGGAGGTGGGAGCTCCAGGCAGCGAGCGGGTGCCAGATTTTGAGCTGGAGTAAGTGAGAGTAGTTCTCCTGACCTCAGTGAAATCACTTGTGGTGACGCCATGTAGACTTCTTCCCCAAAAATCAATTGGCAGTGAGTAAAAGAAATCTTCTTTAGGATCTCACCTAACAGGGGGTGTGACACACTCCCTGTCTGACCTTCCAAGTTCAAGCAGGCACACTTGTATGGTACCGCATGGCTGAGAGCCTCCAGTGTCACCAGACAAGATTTGTGCCTCCCCTGGCCTGTGTGGTGCCAGGTCGCCAGGCAGCCTGAGCAATTCTGATGGGACACCACCATCTTTTAGGGTGTTCTCTGCTGCTGGTTCATGGATTTGTTACCTCCTCTGGAGAAGAATGCTTTATCATGTGCGATGCTTAACTCATGGCAGGTCAAGGTATATCTACAAGTGCTCACATATACACATAACATTCAAAATAGACAGACCAGCTGCTAATGTTATATAAAGATGCAGGTGATGAACTGGGAGACCTGCCTACTCCACTGAAGTTGTCTCAGTGGATATTTTTTCCCCTTCTTTCAGCTCAGTTTCCATTTCCCTCTGGAGAAGATGGTAGCCAGGGTTTCTGGGGCAGTGGATGCCATCCCTCTTTGGCTGATAGATTTTTCCTCTTAGAGCTGATTTGTTTGAAGTCTGAAGGATGCCTAATGCTCTGGCATGGACAGTGTCCTCGAGAGGGTGATTGACCTTTTATGGGGAAATTTCATTCTGTTCTCACCTTAAATGGGATATAGCCTGGCCAGTCTCTTAATTCGGTAGGAGTGAATGAGTAGATATGTCTTTTTTTACAGAGCGCTGTGCAAGATGATTCCTTGAGTAAGTGGCTGGTAAGTTATTCTGATCAGAGACGTGAAACTCTTCCCCTTCCTAGCCCACCACTGGCTGCATGCCATTCCTATAGTCCACGTCAGCTGCGGCATTTAACACGGACACCGCTGAACATGCTACTTTATGTAGTTTATTACTGGCTCTTGATTCAGCGACACTGCTAATTATCTGCTTTGAAGTAGCTGCAGGCTTGGGGTGCCTGTTCTGCAGATTCTGGCTCCTAGTCAAACTGCAGTAATGCTGTGTCCATAGCCATTAATCCAAAGATGATGAGACTGTAAATTAGAAAGGAGGGGGGAAGGAAGCTTAATGATACAGTGCTATCATTTGAATTTCCAGAAATTTATGTACATAAAAATCAGCTGAAACTTATAAAGCTAGCAAATGGATAAAATTAAGAAGAAACCAGTGTTTCATAGTTTTGATTCATCTCAGATATCACCAAAAATAAATCATTGTCCTGAGTGGCTGTCGGAGTTGCCCCCACCTTGCACATACACGTAATAGTAGTCTCATTTTCAAATCAAGCCTTGTAACATGGCGCAGAACATGTATGTGTGCTTTATCTTCCTCAAGTGGAATATTGCGTAATAGTACTGAATGACAACCGTCCTGTCAGCTAATTTTTTTCCAGAATAAAGTATTCAGCAAAATATATCTGTCTGGGCATCTCTGCTGCCTCTTACTGCAGAAGGTTGTGGAGCTTATGAAAATGCTGCAATGCAGCAAGTGTAGTACCACTGATTAAAAGTAGATTTTTGTTGTTGTTGTTTTTTCTCCCTTTCTGCAAGCTTGTGGGTGGCATTTTAATCAAGTTCTCATGGTAACAAACGTAATTTAAAAGCACTGAAGCCTACAAAATTAGGGTTTTTTCTGGATGTTCTTGAGGTGGGTGTTAAGTCATTACAACTGCAGTGATGCTGGTTATTTCAGTGTTTCTGGTGCAGAGATGACAAGGGAAGTAAAATGGAAGGAGGTGTTGCTGAATGCAGGAAATCTTCGTCATGTTTTTACCAGGTTCTATTGTTGTCCTTTCTGTAAAGAGGGTGCAATTAAAGTACTACGTAACATACTCCTTATGTTGCTTTTTCATTCTCTTAGATGTATTCTGGCATCCCAGTTATGTCACATTTGTAATTCCAAAGAGAGACAGTTCTATTGACAGATGTTTTGATTCACTATCACTAACATGAGCCCCCATCAAAACACACATGAAAAGCCATGAGAAACTGGGCAATACTGTATGGAGTTTTCATGTATTTCCATACGTACAAATAGATACAGAGAAAAGCAGCAAGAAGGGGTTAAAGTGGAATCGGGGAGGATCTGAATTGAACGTTTCACTTTCTATTAATGAATTGATCTGGAAAGCACCACATGGCTAAAACATGCTAACTCATGGAAATCAGGCAATCATGTCTCATCACTGGATGGTCTGCTGCTTTGCCAAGTTCAATTGCCTTCTGTGTTATGAATTCACTTAATGAATTAATACCACAATATATCTACAGTCTTGCAGATACACAGTGAACAAGGGAATGCAAGGCAGTAATCCTGTGGGGGTGTCAGAAAATGTGAGATACAGCTCACTCTTAGCTACTGAGAAAAAAGTTGATTTACAGTGTGTAAATGTATTGGCTATTTCCTGCTCTTAAACACGTGTGGAAATGAAGTTCCAGTGACTTTTTTTTAAATTTTTTTTTTTTTAAACTACAGCCTGCCTACAGGAGATTAACAGTGTGGGATTTAACACTCTAACACCCAAATGTCCTTGCCTAGTTTACCTGCAGAAGAACAGCAACCTTGTCTCAGGAGCTCTGTGTCAGGGACGGTTAATGCACATCAGTGATCTCCCAGTGCAGATGTGTCTGGCTCTGTCAGTAAGGCCAAGCCCACACCTTCAGAAAAGTGTTGAAAGTAGGACTTACAGAAATACCAGGATTGCCAGTGAGACAGAACACTGCAGTTAGGGATTGAGGAAGGACAGAAACATCCTGGCTATGGGGATGAAAGCTCTCCTTGTCTCTGGTCTTCCACGCAGGTATTGATCTGCTTTGCAGTGAGGCCAGGCTGCTCTGCTCTTCCTCCTCCTCAAGAACATGTTGGGTGCTTGAGACTTTTTGTTGCAAAGGGACTGGTTATTCATTTTAGTGTATAAAAGTCCAGTTGTGTGCTTTCCTGTCTAATTTAGCCTTGCATAAACACTTCACAATGATTTGCAGAGATGGGACAGTTCAGGGACCTTAATGTATTTTCTAGCATGGCTACAGCACTGGGCTTCGGTGCTGCTCCCCATTTTTATGATCTCGTGGCTTCCTTGTTCAGCAGTTGCTGAAATGGAAAAATGAATGTTAGGAATTAAGTTGCGATTATTATTTTTTAATTTTTTAATTTTTTTTTTTAAATCTGCATTTTGAAGAAGAGCTGGAGTGAGAAGTGTTTTTTAATGCCGTGCCTTCAGAGTATTTTCCCCGTCCATTTTCTATAACACTGACTGAGAACCGGACTGGGAATTTGAGCAGAACACTGTGAGTGCTGTACTGATCCTCCCTAACATGAACTCCTTCTGTGCCTTTCTTGCTGTGGAAGATTGTTCTGGTGTGATAAGGACATTGGATAGCGTTCATAAATCTCCCTGCTGATTTTGGAAATCTTTCATGTTAAGATCTCCTGCGATTCTGAACAGGTAAATCAGTAGAGAAAGCAGTAAAAGGTCAAGAGCCAAAGAAAATAGAGCCATGCTGGTTTTTATACTAGGAAGCAAAGAGCAATGAAATATTAGCTATACGGAGAGAACTGATTATACAGTAACTTCCTGTCACCTTTGTGTGCATTTACTATAGATAGAAAGAAGCCTTCTATTTAGAAACATGTTGTCTCAATAGTCATTTCTTGCTGTGGGAAAAGGAAGAATACCATCCCCATTTCAGAAGCTGCAAATGGTGATGAGCAATGCTCCTTGGAAGCAGTACAACAAAGTAAAGCACAATATATTCTTCAAAGGAGCATATCATTTGAATGGTTGATGTTTGAAATAGCAACTGTATCTTAAATGGTAATTTTTTGTACTTCACAGGCGTTATGTCAAATATAATGATGTGGATTTTGTAGTCTTTATTAGCCTGATGTTAACAATTCCCACTTCACCTCTAAAATGTTCAGAAATTTAAAGAAAATTGGAATGTGTTGAGGATTGCAGTTTTGTGAGATTGCAGTTTTGTTTTTATGAGGAAAGGCTGAGGAAGCTGGGTCTCTTTAGCTTGGAGAAGAGGAGGCTGAGGGGCGACCTCATCAATGTTTATAAATATGTTAAGGGTGAGTGTTGGGAAGATGGAGCCAGGCTCTTCTCGGCCTCACTAAGCGATAGGACAAGGGGCAATGGGTGCAAGCTGGAGCATAGGAGGTTCCGGGTTAATGTAAGGAAAAACTTTTTCACCGTGAGGGTGACAGAGCACTGGAACAGGCTGCCCAGAGAGGTTGTGGAGTCTCCTTCTCTGGAGACATTCAAAACCCGACTGGACGTGTTCCTGAGTGATGTGCTCTAGGTGGCCCTGCCTTGGCGGGGGGGGGTTGGACTAGATGATCTTTCGAGGTCCCTTCCAACCTTTGTGATTCTGTGATTTGGAGTATCCTCCACATTAAATCCTTCTGTATCAAATAAGGTGCCTCTTTGAAGGACAAGTAAAAATTTACTTGAAGAAAAATCTCCCAACTTTCGTAATATTCCCAGAGAACACTGACAAAGCACCCGAGTAAATCCTCACTGAAAATCCCTGCTGACTGGTATGCACACAGGAAGGTTTGATCCCAGCAGTGCTTCAGGAAAAGGAGCTTTAGGGTTTTATTCTCATTTGTGCTGCGGCCTCACTCATGTATAGTATCTCAAACCTAGTAACTGCTAAAAGGACAGCAGCGGAATGCTTCTTTTTATAGCATGTAAGTATTCTGTTAAAAAAAGTGTTTCTCATCAGTTCTTTATTCTTGACAGTGCATATGTAGGATACCTAATGATGCTGGAAAATACTTGGATACTGTACCCTGGAAAAACACCCCCAAATGTCAGCTCAGCCTGTTACAGTGCAGAAATCAGGTGTGGAGTGGAAGGAGATTTTAATGATTTGCAAATTGATCAGGAAGTCTCAGTGCCTGAACCAGTATTTTCATCCGCAAGCATTTAGCACTGGCCACAGGCACGTTTCAAAGATGGGCGTGGAGCTGGACATCAGCCATGCACTGAGGCATGTCCTCTCTTGTGTCCAGAGGGGGGAGAAGAGAGGAATGAGACTGCAGGAGGACACCCTGCTGCTGGGGCAGTTTGTTTGTATCTTACTGAATTTAGTGCCTGTTTCTTTACACTTTTGTAGAGGTGCCCAGCATTTGATGTGGGGGCTCTCTAGGTAGAGAGGTGTCTGGTCTTCAGAACAAGGTGCCCTGCTGTTCTGCATGTGATCTGTCCTGTGGGCAGCGAGGAACCTCAGTATGACTTTTTGGGCTACAGCCTGGGATTTTGCCAGGACAAACCTCAGTTCAGGGCCCAGGCTGAGTAAATTCAGGCCCTTTTGCACCTTTGAGACAGGATCTGGGACAAATATCTTGCTGCCTGTTACACAACACTAGCCTGCAGAGAGAGGAGATTAGAGGGAAGCCCCTTTGGATGACTGGGACCCACCTGGGGAGGGCACCTGGGGCTCAGACACGTAGTGGTGGCCGCGTCAGATGACAGGACCAGAGATTGTGTGATCCACAACAGGAGATACAAATGCAGCATTGCGCTCAGCAAGAGGGGCCCATAGAGTCCAAAGCCATTCCCTTTGCAGTCCCAGCGTCCAATCTGGCTCTTCCCTAGAGCCGCTCCAACAGCAGCAGGAGTTTGGGCAGGAATAGAGCCCAGATCCGAATGGCAGGCAGCTCTCTGCTGATGAAGAGGGTATAGCAAAGCATTTGAGATGCCTTTGTTGGGAGCTCTTATGCTTTCCTCTGATTGAACCTGTACATTCTTTCAGAGGATACAAAGAAGAGTTGTTTGCCTCTTTGGAAAAGTCTTTCCAGGTCTCTTTATACCCTGTGCTTCAAATCAGACCATGATTCTGGCTTGTGGTACTGCCAGTTCATCGCTTGCCATCACTATGGATATGGCGATCTTATCTGCTTGTGCATCTTTGAGCGTAACATACACATCCCTTCACACATGGTTCATTTGCTTATCGTGGTGTCGTAGGTGGGGCTGCCAGCTAAGGTGGCTTGCTACTTCCCATTGTAAGACCCTGTTTCTGTCACCACTTTGCCACACTTCTGGTTTAGGCTTTCCTGGAGCAAGGCTGGTTTCTTGGGCAGGGTTGGTGAAGCCAGGTTTGCTGTTTTAACTCAAGATCTTGTCTGTGAAGTTCTTTAGTGTTCTCGTTGTTCAGGAGGGGACAACACACCTTTTGAAAGTTTGCTGACAGTCAGGAGAGACTTGCTACAGCCTCTGCTGTTTCCACCCTCCCTGAGCCTGACCAGCCCAATTTGTCATGTCATATCGCTGTGAGTGGAGAAGAAAGAATAAGCTGCTTCTCCTTTGCATATAGTCTGTGGGAGAGGAGAGAGTCTGCACTTTCAAATACAGAGGCAACCAAAGTTAGAAAACATGACCAAGAACTTGTGGAAGCAGGGAGTCAAGGGCAGGAGAGACAGCTCTGATAAAGGATGCGTGGGTGAGGTAAGGATGGGTACGCAATGAGATGGACGGCAATGAGATGTTGTAGAGAGGGACTAGATGAGAAGTCCAGAGGGAAAACCTGGAAGTTAATAGAGGGATGGGAATGAAGGAACTACTACTTGAGAGGAAACCTGCAGGAGAGGATCTGAAAGTGTACCTTGATATGAGGAGGATAAAACTTTGGAAGTTTGCAGTGGTGAAAGCTACAGTCTGGACAGCAAACATGGACAGGCCCAGGCTGAGGGTCTGGAACCCACACGAGGAATGCCTGGGCTGGGCTGGGAAGCTGATGCAGTGGAGACTGCGATAATCTAGGCAGAGGAGATGGGAAAAATAAAATCTGTTTATTGAAATAGGCAGTAGCTTAGTACATATGCAGAAGGGGACCCAGTTACAATTACGCAGTCAGCTCTCATTTCTTTCACAGCCAAACTCCTGAGGTGTAACCTTGCAACCTTAATGTCATTTCAGATAGCTTGTATGTGTGATATATGTTGATGCACCTCTAGACAAAATCTAATTTGTGACAGTTACTACTTCTTCTCTTTTTGCATTTTTGGCAGTCTTTAACATGCTCTGTCAACAAAAGCAGAACAAAACTTTCTATTCCTAAACAAACAAAGTTCAGCACTGTCGAGATATGTATATTTAAGCTGCTGCCATGGCTGGATTTTGTTGCTGCCAGATAGACAGTGATTTATTCTGTAAGTTTTGTGCCCTGAGCTTTCAGAAATGCACTTCTTTTCATCCCGAAGCCCGGCAGAAGTCTAGCAGTAATAATTAGCAAGCCATAAAAATCGGCCTGTTTTGTGGGAACCACTGAAGGATGCAAAGAGACATTTCTGTTCAAGGAGCTAGGAACAAAAGCGTGTGGTTACTGACCTAGTCATGTCAGACCTAAATTTTGAGGGAATCCCAAGTGATAAGCGTTCTGCAGTCTGAATACTGCCTATTCATTCAGCCCTTCTAACAGAGTGAATGAATCATCTTTTCAACAGAGACAGCCCCTCTGGGTCAGAGCGGAGGTCAGTGGTGGGGCATGTGTTTCAGGCTGCGTGCCCTAAATGAAAAAGGAAAACATACAAGACTTCGCTTACGCTGTTGCAGCTTTGAGCATCTCATCTATAAAACATTTACATATAGGATCTCATGAGACCTCTTACAAGTGGCGGCTCTGGATACATAACCAGGTCCTTCTGGAAGGGCCATCTGTCTTTATAGCTGCTCATGTGCTTTTCTTCTTCAGTGTCATCCCTATGCTAGAACACATTTTCTCAGCTCATCTTCCTGTTGATGTCCTCAACCTTATCATTAGCTCAGTGTCATCCTGTGCTGTGTGTAGATTTTTAGCATGAGGTGGTCAAGTTGATTCTGCAGAATGGGTTGAAAATGAGCACCCCCTTGCTTCATCTGGTGAACCAGCCTCGTACAAGTGGCAAGGCAGTTTTTGCTGCATCAGCAGAGAGATATGGAAAAACACGTACCTGAGATATAATGTCGTGTTTCAGTTAGAAACTTACCAGCCCAACAAAGCTGTTCGTTTGCTAGAGCCTAGCTGTGCAATAAGTGCTTTTCATTTACAGTATAATACAGTCTCTGTCATACAGTGCATTTTCATTTAGAGTTTGTTAAACATTGTGATGCTTAGCAAGAGCTGTGGCATTCTATCACACTTGATGGGGAAGGGTCACCTTTAAAAATCAGTGACAGGAAACCACGCAATAATTTCAGGTCAATATTATAATAGCAAAGGAAGTCACTAAGCCACCTTAGATCTAGATGTTATCTACATGGTAAAAACATTCCTCTGCCGGAAAAGGCTCTCAAATTGAGAAACCGTGGGCAAATTAACAGAAGAAAAATTCAACAGTTGCCGTTTGAACCTATGTGACTTTCTGTCATGCACCACCGTGTGCAGTGTTATTCCCTACAGTGGGAAGACTCACCACTCATTTGCAGAGAGCCTGCCAGCACCGAGTTCTATTTGATGCACCACAGCTCTTTGTGAAAAGTGGTTGTTTGTTTTCTCTTCTCTGCTTATCTTTGCTGTGCTGCACATATTTATATAAACATCTGTCCCATTCCCCTCCTTCCCAGGATGAAGAGTCATAGCCTGTTTAGTCACTCCTTGCACAGAAGCTTCTCCAGGTCTTTGTTCATCCTCATTGAGCTCTCTGTACCTTTGCCAGGTCCTACTGTATTTTGTTTGCGATTAATACTTAATGCTTTCAGGCATCCTAAAGATGTGCTGCTGAAAGACTTTGCAAAAGAAAAAAATACAGAGAAATTCTAGATGACTCATATGTTGGATGCTGGTTACCTCTCAGAAAAGACATCAGAAATACCTGAACGTATAACTGCATGCATGTATTTCCTGTGTCCATCGGTGCTCTGCATGTCCTATATTCTCCTGTTGTGCTTTTTGTGTCCTGCTGTCCTTTTAATGGAAATCTCTGATGGCAGTCCATGGAAGGACACAGACAGGTTACTTCACTTGTCCAGAAAGTCACTTGATGATATCTTCTGTATGCACTGCTTGTATTGGAAAGAGCATGATGATCTGGATTCTTATAGACATGTAGGCACCTGGCTCCGATGTATATCAGCAGGTCTGTGTCACTGGTGGGAGACTTTGTGCATTCAGAATGTGCTGGTGTGGGACCGAAGCTCTGTGGAGCTTCTTGCCTTTTCATGTGAAGCAGCTCGTGCTGGCCACTGCTTGTGGCAGGAGTCTAGCCTGTATGGTTTGATTTGAGATGGCAAATCCTAGCTTCTCTCCTTCCCCCTGGCTGTCTCTCTATATTAAAACAACACACATTCAGCCCCATGGCTTGGGTTTTTTCCAGACTTTTTCCTCAGTTACTGAATTTGTTCATCAGTCACATCTTATCATTTTTGATGTGCACTTTCTTCATCCAGTGCAACATTTTTACCCTTCTCTACTCCCCAGCTTGCTCTTTGCCTCACACAAAACTCATCCATTCTTCATCTTATCCCAGGAGAACACCACTGACTTCACATATGTACGTCAGCCCCCGGCACAGGGTGGGAAGAAAAAGGGTGGCAGCAGAACAAGGTTAAACCCAACCTGTAGCAAGAATCAAGTAATTGCATACGCCCGTGGAAGCCTGGGGAGGAAGTCTCTGAAATAGGTCTTTGCTGTGACAGCAAGTCCTGCAATTAAGATTTCATAAAGCCTGAATGACTCAGTGAGTTGATTCCTCCTCACAATTTAGATACCTTAATTTTCTTAATTCAAAAAACCAAGGAGTTAAAAAATAGTTTAAAAAATCACTGCAGTTAAAATAAACTGGGCCACATAAACTCCTCTATCTGTTTCATTGCACATCCCAAGAAGTTAATTGAAGCTCTTTTGAGGGAAAAACTTCCTCTGAAAGCAAGGGGCTGCAAAATCAACTCCTGTGGCTTCAGATTCCTTCAATACTGGCTCTGTCCTCCCTGCCCTCCTGCGCCTGTGCCTGAGCAGGCTGGAGGAGTGGCTGCTCACTTTTCTTTTGTAGGCAGTAGGCTTGGTTGAGTAAAGATTTGGCAGGGAAGAGCTACCGCGTGATACAATTATATCCCAAATATTGTGATTTTACTGTCTACAGCATTTAAAAGCACAAAAGATTTCTGGGTATTCTCATTTCCAGGTAGGGAGAGATTATTTTATTTGTCTGGGTATGCAGTCACAGGTCATACAAGGGGGGTGGCTGAATGTGGGTGGGCAGCGTATTTTTAAGTCATACAAGCGTGAGGGTATATTTAAGTTAAAAGAAGTCCTTTGTAACATTGTTAGAAAATAATATGAAGGGATGAAATAATCCTACGACTTCTGTAGGACCAAGGTTTTGCAGCACGACGGTCACTGCTCAGACATTCCCTAGGAAAGAAAATTCTGGCACTAGCTTATCCATGCCAAGTTTGCTGTAAATACAGAAGTAAGCAGACTTTGCAAATACCTTCTTTCCCCATCAGTTTTCCAACCTTTGTCTCTGTATTTCTATTTATTTATTTAGTGTTATTTTTTTGTGCTGCAGTTAAAAGCATTGGCTTCTGTTGGCTGGAATGGGTTCCTGGGCCCCTGCCTCTAAGGTCTTCTGACCACAAAACTCTGAACCAAAGATGCTTAAGTGAGTCTGGATGGAGGGACCTCGGAACAACCTTTCTTCTGCCTGATGCTCTTTTTCACCATGAATAAACGATGTTTCTGTTAGATATGAAGATGCTGCTGCTTCCATGGTGTGTCTGAGTATTATGAAGGGAAACTAAAAGCACTCTCAGCAAAAAAAAAAAAACAAAACCTGCTGCCCTTGACCTGGGGAGAAACTTTTCATGTGAGCAGGAATTTTTATCCAGACAAACTGGAGCAACACGTGCGCTTAAAACTCTTTCCAGTTATCGCCTCCATACTTGATTTTCCCATCAGCATCTTTGTGTCACTTGTCCACTTGTGACACACATTGACTGTGTTCCTTCACTTCAGTATATGGAAGGACAGAATTAAGTTGGAATGGCAGCTGGATCAGAAAGTCTGCCCCTGGAGTTACTGAAATACCCTTTTTGGGGGGTCCATGGCCTTGGAGAGGGCGCAGAGAGCTGGTGTGTGGTGCAAATGCTGTGTCCCAGATTTTTGCTGTAGGATGGTTCTCCTGCATATATTTAGAATAATGCCAGAAATTAACCCAGGATGTGCTTTTTTACCATCTGTAGTAGCTAGCTTGATGATGTTCCTAAAGATAGCATCTGGGTATTTTCAAAGATTGTACTGTGGCAGAGGTGGAATTTCTTTCAGAAGTTAGGTAAGACCTTTGAAAAATTGAAAGGCACATTTGTACAGGCAGCATTTATTTTTTTTTCCTGATTAAAAGCTCACTGAGTATAGTTAAGATCATGTGAAAATGTGTCATGCTCGATGAGATCTCAGTGAAACTGGAAGAAGTAAGGGATGCGAAAGTAATTCATGTATGCAGAGAAGGAAGAGACGCACCAGTGTAGTTAAAGTGCTTATTCTGGATAAGTGAGATTCTGTTGTGTGAGGTTTTGCTTTGCAGTTAGGTTTGTAGCACCTCTGCTAAATGGCCCAGTTTGCCTCACCCACATGCAGAGTAGCTCCCTTGAAGTTGGCCAGAGCATAGACTTGTCCTATGTGGAGAATATGCAAGTAACATATTAGCATAATTAATTAAATCCGTGCTACCTAATCTGAGCTGTCATCCATCATGGAGCCTCTGGAGAGAAGAGGTGCAACATCAAATCAATGTGTCTTAGGAAGGTCAGTGTGGGGGGAAAAAAAATCCTGCAAAATTTCCCTCCAGCCTTTCTATCCAAATAGGAGTATTGATCAGGGTGACTTGAGAGCGAAGGAAGCTCGTAGCTATGCAGCCTGTCTGCAGTAGCTGTAGCAAATACACAGTTTGTCTGGCACTCCTTCAAACAGCAGGCTTGAAAATATGGGTCTAAGCATTAGAAGATCATAAACGGAGTGGTGTGTGCTGCCATCATCTTCTGTACCTGCACAATAAATAACCAGAAGATGGCTTTGTTTCAGCCATTTATAAGCGCTGAAAATCATAATGGAGGTGGCAGTGGGGATGGGAACCAAGCATTCAGTGCTCATTTTTATTAGCCAGCCAGTGTTTGTTTCTGACAAGATTTCAGCTGGCCAAACGTGAAATGTTGGCAGCCACATGCTTTTAGTGTGATATGTATGCGAGCCTTTCTAGTAGTTCTACCTTTTTTTTTTTCCCCAAGCTTGCAACTTGATTATATCAAGTCGTATACTACTTCTTCTCTGACTGATGAAGAATTTTTTTCCTTAAGCAGTATTTTGAGCACCCTTGTCTTGTATAGCCCATTTTCCAGCTTGGCTGTGGTGTTCTTGCAGATTTTTAACTGTTCTCTTGCTGAGGTTTGAAGTGACCACAGTGGCAAGAGGGAAGTAGGCAAAACAAGTGCTTTTTCTATTGGAGACACTTTTCCTGGATGCTATCTGAATCTCCTTTTCCATTTAAAATCATCTCCTTAAACTAAAAATTTCCTCTGTTCTTCCTAGCTTTTAAAAATGTATTTGCAATAAGCGGGGCTTTTTTTTTTATGGTTACTTTGGTAGAGAAAAATAGACTGTAAAGATACAACTTATTTAAGTTGTTGAGACAAGTGTTTATTTCACTAAGTCTTGAACAGAGAATTGAAAAAATCTACTTGTTCATATTGTGGAAGAACCAAAGTGTACTATGTAGGAAGTTTGAAGTTGCAGTTAGATTATTCCAGTGCTTTGAAAAGCAAGGAGGTTCGCAGAGAGAACCTGTGCAGAGGACAATGGTGGGGAAAGACCACTTCAGTGTGCCCTCCTGGTCAGTCCTGTGTAGCAAACTGGTGTGCAGAGTTCCCCCAGAAAAGGCCCAAAGCCGCAGGAGGGTCCTGTAGCACAGCTGCTGCTTGGAATGTTTTCCTGTCTGATCACACCCGGAGTAACTCTGTCATCTGCAGGTGGCACTTGGAGCTAGTGCTGGTTGCTTACAGTGCTTTTCCTGCCCTCTGCGCCTCCCGCACTGAGGGTGACAAAGCCAATACAGCCACAAGTGCTGGGGAACCTTTTTCTCCGCCGGGATTGGCATGGGTTGTTTGGATGGCTGCTGGCTAACGGCTGCGGAGCCTCCTGTTTCAAACAAGCCTGCCAACTGCAGTGCCTTCTCTGAAGTGCACGGAGGGGGCTCACGATGCCTGTTTGAAACTGTGCTTGGTGGAAAAGTCAATGTGGTGTGTCTCACTCTGAGGTGTTCCCCTGGGAGCAATCCCATCCTTGTTCAGGACTCATTTCAGTGAGTCTCCTGGAAACAAAAGACTCCACTGCGAAATTTGGAAATCTTGTGGCTGCCAGGAAACATCACGGCTTCCCGACAGCTTGCCTTCCATCCTTCAGCCCCTCCAGTTCCCCAGGGCAGGAGAGATCTCAGGTAAGATTGAGTGAGGACTGCCTTCTCTGTTTCCTGATCAAGACAAGGCAAGATTGCTATGGTGCCTCACCTTAAAATTTGCAGGATTGTGTGCAATTTAATCCAGAGACTTGTGCTTCTTCATGTCGGCACCTTTAGTGACTGCTGTTGCTTCTTTGGTGCCTTTACTGTCCTTGTCATGGATCAAATTTATTGATAATAAGTTTCTGCTTTATTTCTTGTTTCAGGTATCACTTATAGTTGTCATGGTGCTGTTGTTACGGTTACCATCTCCTTCACTAGCTATAATACCTCTCTCCTGCAGGAGGCAATTATCATTAGTGTGTGTGAGGGTGTTTGATGAATGGTAAACGGTGTAAAAATGCAGCACGGTGGATGGAAACAGTCTGTCAAAGGGGGGGGGGGGGTTGGAGCAGGGAGGAGTGTGCGGTGATTCCGCTAGCTTTGTAGCTAGGAACGAGCTCTTTGGTAGTGATGTTTTCGTAGGCAGAAGCTGCTGGTACCACGATTTCACCATTGCAAGAGGGAAGGGCACCTGGTTTTTAGATTTTTGAAGTTTGAGCAAGTTGATGCAGTCCCTGAGCGTGGGAGCGAGAGCAGCCCTGTGTGCCAGGCAGCCACGTGTCTCAGGAGGGGAGCGTCCGGCAGCAGGTTGGCTCAGTAGTGCTCTGCTTTCCAGCAGCCCAGAGGAATGAATACCTTCCCCAGGGAGGAAGGACTCTCTTGACTAGGAGTGGCAGCTGAAAGACTCCTTCTTATACATTTACCTGTTCTGGGTTCCGCGTGGTACCACCAGCAGTGCAACGGTGCTGTGTCTCAGCCCTCCTGTACACCACCACCTGGCTGTGCTGCCTGGCCTCACAGGGTTTGCTACCTAGTACTTTGTCAGATGTGCATTTCTCCAAGTGAAAACATTCTCGTCACCCTTCCCACCTGCCTGCCTCCGCTGATGCCCGGCCCAGCCGTGGGAAACTCCGAGAGAGAGGGGTTAAATCCCGACACGCACAGGGCAGGACACCGTGCGGGAAGGAGCGGCTGAGCGGCTGCTCCTCTGGCGCTCTGCTCGCTCTCTGCCGTGCCAGCGCTGCAGGTCTGACCGACCGCTTTGGAGGCTGCAACCATCCCTCGTTCTCAGCTCTGGCAAGGGCACAGATTGCGGTAAATTTTCTTGATCTTTCCACAGTGAGCTTCCATTGTTCAGCCTCTGGTGCAGGCGCCATCCGTTAGTTTTCATCTGTTTTGTAATCCAAGGTACAATCAAAAGGATTTTCTGCAAAGAATATGTGACTGTTCACTCACTGTTTGCCGTGTGGAACTGGAGAAGCCTTTAAAAAACACCAAACTCTCATACGTATGCCAGGAGATGAACACTCCCTGCATTTTTAATAAATGCAAGGCAGCGTTTGATAGTGCTTGTGTTGCCTAGAAAGAGGGATCTAGGTGCAAGCTAATAACTTAAGCAGTGGACAAGGAAGAAATAAATCATATTTGTTACAAATTACCAGAGCAACCTGTTTGTCCTTTCCGAGGCTTGAGAGGTAGAAGGGCTTCAATTGAGAGAATCTGTAATTCTGCCTAATAATATACTATATTACTAGAATGATGGTACTTAGACACATAGGATGAAGTGGTATCTTTGGTTAATCATCTAGCAGCTTGCGGACCATGACTGAGCATTTTAAGTAAGAGAGAAGCTAACATGTTCCCTGGCAGACACCATGAGGCTTTCTCCCCATCCACACTGTTTGCTGTGATTCTTTTTGATCACTGTGAGGCACACCGCTCACATCCAAAAATAATCAAATTAATTTGAGAGAAGATGCATCTTAACTGAAGTGAAAGGGTGAAATTTGGATGCAGAGCCATCCATTTGTTCGTGGCATCCAAAATTAGGCCTTGTGTTTTGTAAATATGTGAAGAGTCTCTGAAGACAATAGCACTGGTAGGGTTTGGGTACTGCATATTACAGGCTGAGCTTTTTGCTGGTGGCAGGGTGTTACTGGAATTTGTCCATTTAGATTTCCCACCTTCTGCCTCTGGTTTCTATTCCAGCCTTCTGATACCTACCTGCTTGCCTCAGCTCTTCTAGACATGAGTGGTCAGTAAGTTAAATTTACTGGCAAATTCCCTTGGGACCTTTTAATCCACAGTGCCTGATATTTAATATTCAGACACATCATCTGAACTGGCCAGTTGATACATGGACACGAATTAAAGATTTTCTTGGTCGTGTTGTTTACCTGTATAAGTTAGATTGCACCCTATTCATGGTTTGGTTTTTTTTACATTAAGGAAGGATGGGGTTTTTTAAATGTGGGGGGGGGTTTGTTTTAAGTCTAATTCATTTGAGAGACATCTTAATTTCATTCTTCTTCTTGGAGCTGTCTTCAAAAATTTATGAACACCTCACTTCATAAATATCTTTTCTTGAAATAAATTCTCTGAATTTCTTAAATGTCTTAAAAATTTTTCTTTTAGGCAGTCTCTTTCAGGAGTTTTGCAGCCTCTGGGTACCTGTGGTCCTGCTAACCATGCCTCTGCCCTCAAGCGTGTCTGCATGAAGCAGTCCCCACCCTCTTCTGGCTCCAGACTCAGGAACAGGGTAGCCAAGTTGATGCTATGATGCATCTGAGCTATGTAGCCCTCTGAGAGGCAGGATTTGGCCCTGGAGCCAAAGGGAGAAGGTGGCACTTTCCATCTCCCTCTCACTGAGCTCAGGATCTGTCCATGCCCTCTGCCAGGGTTTGTTTTTCTTTTTGGAGGAGTCTTTTGTCTTTCCTTTTAGGAACCTTCTGGTGTTATTCTCTCCCCTGAACTGGAATTGTAGCTCTTCCTCCATGTGTCCAGGTGGCTGTTTCTCTTAGTTAATGAATTAGTTTCCCTGAAATAAAATAGCCTCATTTCACTGTGAATGGGCTCATCGACACAAGAGTAGGTAAAAGAATGGCTTGAAGCAGGAAGGCAGGGTATTTGCAAAATCCTTCAGTATTGGCCTAATTCTGTTCTCTTAAAAAGTGAAATTCATAGAAAATTCATGTGCTTACACACAAAGGCAATGTTAATATAGTGCTAAGATGATTCTGTGAGAGTTACTCACAAAATATATCGAAGGGCAGCTAACGTGGCAGGGTGTTTCAACTGGCATTGTCTTGGGCTTTGCGTATCATGCTCCCACGGTGTATTACTGTGGGTAATTTGTTGTGTGTTGAGTTCAAAGCACGCAGGCTTGGCTCAACCCAGCCATGGTGACAGGAGCTGATATCACATAAAAGAGCATATGGATTAAGAAACATTTGTACTGTGCCTGTGAAAGGAGGAGGTAACTGCAAAGCTGGACCACACGTTCCCCGTTAGATTTGTCCCTCTGTCTTAATTCCAAGTTATTTAAGTATTTTTTTGTCTCTGTACCATGCCCAAATGGCTGAACAGGATGAGGGAGTTTGTTTTTACCATAATTTCTGCAAGAAGTGACTAGTTTAGAAGGCAGGATATCCAGTTCGGATCCATGATGCCATCCCTAGTGCACTGCCTGAGTTACAAGGACATGAATTTAAGGTCTGTGAAGTGTCTTTTTGCTGCTACTGGTGGAGCCCCTAAATTCAGCTAATGGACAAGAAAAACAGTGAGAACGTATTAGTAAGATTCTTGTTGCATATTTTCTGATACTGAGGTTCTGCTATAATGGGCATGGAAAAAGGCTCACAAATACACAAAATTTTTAACTAAGCAACATGACATTTTAGAGGACTGGCTGTGCCTTCTTTTCTGATATTCTTTGCATAAACTGCAATAAAGGTTTCAAAAATAAGAAAATGATAGTGGAACGAGGAACTTTTTGCTTCCCTGAAGTACTGTGTTTCCCTAGATTGTCCAAACTATTCCAGGTTTCTTCTTTTTATATAACCTAATGCTATTTAAATTCTGCCATATTTGTCTACTCTTGGTATTTCTGTTTCAATATTTTAATTACCTGATTAATTTAATTCTGTGAGATACTAATTAAATGACAGAAAAACAACTAACCTGATGGTGAAAAGCACACCTGTGTATTCTGGATTTGAACCTGAGCTGTGGATGAATCATGCCATGCAGCAGATAGTCAGTGCTAAATTGCTGAGTACAAAGATGCATTGTGTGACTCACTCGCTGTGTTTCTGCTACCATTATAAACTCTGAGAGCACTTGATGAATAACAGAGAGTCAAGAATGAATTCATCCATGTTTCACTCTGTAACCATCTATTATAAATACTGAGCCAAATTTTGCCTCCAGATACACACAGCTCTCATTGAAGCCTGCCCACTGTATTTATTTTTAAAGATAAAAGCACTTCTGTTACTTTCACAGAGGACTTCTGTGGCACAGTCCATTGTAAGGATGTGAATATCCTTCCTCAAGAGCTGCAAGTGAAGCAGGGAGTGTCTGCCTGGAACGGGGAAGGGCACTCCAGCAATAATAGTCTCCAAACTGCGGTGCTATGATAATAACCATTACGTTCACCCCAGTGATTTTCAGAACCGCATTCCCCACGCTCGGGTATTATGTAACCCTCCATCTCCCTGCTGAGGCTCTGGGCTCCTCTCGTGGGTGACCCAGGGGCTGAGCTGCTGAAGCTGGTGGGCAGGTCCATGCTGCTCCTGGGGCTTGCAATCAGGTTCAAAGCACGTTGGACTGGTGAGGAAAGCCATGAGTTAGGGTTTGGGGTTTGGTTTTTTTGTTTTTTTTTTAAGTTCCCTCATGGGACATAGATGAGAATGTCTCCTTTTTTCCCAGCAACAGGTTCTGTTCTGTCCTCGGACCCCAAACATCGGTGGCTTTGAATGTGCGCTGCTCACTTCTGTACAGAGCAAGACATTTGTCTCGTGTTTTGCAAAGGCTCTGATCAGAAAATGTTCTCTAGTGTTATGCAGTAAACAGACCTAGAGGCAGAGAGTTATCTCTTGGGTACACAAGAGATGGTCTTTGGCCAGCTCGGGCTTTCTCCTCCATAATTATCCCACCAGCTCTTCTGGCATGGTTTGAGATGGCTGCGTTAAGGCTCTTGCTGTAGATATCAAATGGCTCACTGATGAGTCTCCCATGAGGGTAAAGGAGGAGGGGAGGGCAATGGCATGTGGAGCATGTTTACAGTTTCTGTGGTTGGTTGAGGCATGTCTCATTGCCACCAAGATGTGATACTGCTTAGCCCACTATTTTCACTACAGCTCAGAGGAAGCACTGGACTTGAAGCTTCACCTGCTCCTGCACCCTTTATGCAATTGGATCTCCCCAGGGAATGGCGCTGGGTCAGGGTGAGAGCCGACAAGGCTGTGCTTCCCAAAACACCATGGGTTCACCAAGAGGCAAAAGAGTCATTAGTCCTTTTTGGGGTGGAACTACAGTTTGAGTCACGTATTTATCATGAATGAAATCTTCATAATTCACCGTGGCTGTTTTTTAATTTAAAGTAGGTCTGAAAACCATTATTATTAAGCAATAATATCCAATCAGAAAGGGGTCAAGTTATCAATTGTGAATGATTATCTGCCAAAGTAACAATAGCTTTTTCTCATGTTTTGAGGTTTTCTGCAAACTGACCTGACTCTGTGGAATCTAGGGAGGGGGTTCAGGTTTGGTTGGTTGTTTTTTGTTAACATATGGTGCATTATCTGCAGAATGTACGCACCGTCCAGTTTTGTGCCTTCTTTTCTAGACATTCAGCCTCTGTGATACACAGCTGGTTGACTCTGTTCAGCTGAGTTCTTTTAGGCGTGGTGGTGGTTTTTCTCCCAGGAAAAGAAAGGTGCCAAGTGCTTTTGGAAAAGGCAGCCTGCTGGTTTTCTCTTTGAAGTAGCTAGCTCAGGTCAAGCCTTTCTCTTCCCCCTGCCCCTAGAGGTTACCTCATCATGAAAACACAAATTATGATGTGTTGTCCTCCTAGACTTACTTTCTGAGGAGCTACTACTGCATTTTTCTGAGGAATAGTCAAAGCCTATAGCTTGTGCCGTGGGTTCTTTTCCTGGCTTGGACAAATGAGAGCTAATTAACAGGAGTGAAATGCATGTGAAGCAACAAATAATGATTAGTTTTGTTTATGTATAAATACTGATAGTCATAAGAGAATGCAAATGCTTGTGTGGGAAAAAACCGTTCCCCGCGGGCTGTTTTGGACAAAAGGGAATGACTGTGAGTATTCACAAAACAGCAAGTAAGAGGGGATGTAAACAGTCAGATAGCACATATGTTTGGGAACCCAGTGAATGTTCTCAAGCGTGGTTTCTGTCACGGCTAGCAGCCCGTTGCATGCGCCACAGAGGGCAGATCGCCCAGACAGCACCCGCTCTTTGCAACTGCACTAGAAGTTGCAATAGCGGCTTCACTTCCTTTAGCAGTTGTGGCATTCTTCCCTTCATCACCCCTGGAAGAAGTTATTGCGTTATGATGACCGATTCACTTCTTGTTAAGTGAGTCGACATTTAACTGTAATTAATGAGTTAAAATCAGGTTATCAGAAGGGCAGCCCTCAAAAAACTGGTGCTAATGATTGCAAGGCACATGGAGTCAGGGAGGACCTGATGGATAATTTTTACCGCTTGTGGTTTGTTTTGGTTTTAAAGCAGTTGGCTCACACCCAGGAAAGACAAGCAGAGACACTTCTGCATTTAAACCCTCTCTCATCTGCTGGACACAAGTTTCTCTGGCAGCGCTGCTGGTAACATGCCTGTGCTGCACAAGGTCACTGCCTGCCAGCCAGGGGCACAGTCTCCCGCTCGGAGCTGATCTCTCCTGCTAATGTCGTTACAGGCCAAGTGGTGAAGGCAAGGAACCATGGCGGAGGATAGGAAAGACGAAGCCAAGGCACCGCACTGGACTTCAGATCAGCTAACAGAGGCTTCTTCACACCCACATTCACCTGAAATTAAGGAACAGGGTGGTGCAGGTGCCGGACTAGTCAGAAGTGCCAATGGATTTCCCTACCGAGAGGACGAGGAGCCGGGGCTGGGTGGCCACGAGCAGCCAGGGACGTACGCTCGGACCAAAGAGAACGGGATCAATGGAGAGCTGTCAGCGGGGGACAGGGAGACCGCAGGTAACATGCCTTGACGCCCTGCAATGAAACACGGGGCTCTGCAGACCACTGGATCATGTTTCTCCAAGGGGAAGTGTTAGCTGGAGCCAGGCATGCCTCAGGGCACCGGGGAACTGACAGGAAGGAGCGTGTGCCTTGGAAGGGTTGTAGCTCTTCACAGCAAGAGCTGCGTCTTCATCTGGGTTTGCACAGCTTGCGTCCTTACCCAGCATCCCGGGCAGTGCTCTGAGAAGACTTCAGGAAAGGCAGGATGGTGCCTTAGGGTGTCTTGGTAGGTGGGACAGGGTCACCTCTCTGGAGACAAGAGGAGAGCTGGGGGGGAGGAGGAAACCACTCAGCTGTTGTGCACGGACAGCTCATGTTGCTCTCGCGTGCTCTCACATGCATTTATGTGTGCAAGAAGGATGGGTTCTCCTGTTGTTGCTCACAAGTAACACCACCTGTTTGAAACCACCAACTGTTTGCGGAATACTGTGTTACTCAGTATGACCAGCAACACCATAATTCAGTGTCAGTATTTTTTCACCCTTGCCCTGACGTATTTCACTGGATACTCACTGGGACTTTGTCTGTTTGTAAACTATGTTAGGATTTTAGGATTCAGCTTGTTAAAAGAAGTGTGACTGTGTCAAATGAAATATGCAAAGCAAGTTTCCTGTTTTAGAAGTAAATGCTAATTCTCTCTCTGTAGAGTTCCCACTTTAAACCCCAAATGCACAGTGCAAGAGGAATTTTTCTTGTACAGACACAACTGCCCTTGGTGCATCCATCCATGCATGCTAAAGAGATCTTTCTAGCAATGTTTGTTGGCTGTTGACAGCATTTGGAGATGCTATCCATAATTTCTGAGTAGCTGCAGAATGTTAAGGCTCTTGGACCTTACAGTCATTTCATAAGCAATTGTGCTGGAAAGGGATCTCTCTGCTAAATGTAAATGGGTTTGCATTTTAAGAGTCTCTTGTGGACAGCCAAAACTCAAAAGCCAAAGGTAAAAGAAATTCTGTGTAAGCATTCAGGTGAGCACACTGTTGATGATTGGTTGGGGGGATGATAACAAGGTGTTGTCTCTTTGCTGTAACCCAACTTTGTCCTATGCTTGGCCAGCAAATAAGTAGGAGCAGATGTACAGGAACCACAGAGGTAAGATGCTGCAGTTCTTAGGGCTTGGCGTGGGCCGTGGGAAGACTGAGCGTGTTTCTCTTCTATGCCACAGATTTTTCACTCAATCTTGGATGGGTCCCACCCATACACATGGAGAAGTGCGAATAACTTCAGAGGATGAAGAGGAATTTCCCCTCCTTAGAAAGGGAGGAGAGAAATGCTCTTTTCAGGCTCTCTAAAGCTCAGGTTCTGCATAGCTGTTAGTGTCTGAGAGAGACCTGAGTGTTTAATTGAGGAGTTTGCAGCAAATGGGTGAGAGGAGGTTGGAACCACTGCTGCCCATCAGTGAGTGTCACTCCTAGAGGAGGCAGTGGGACTAGGAACATACACTTGCCATGAACTGCTCTAGGTCAGGGTGACGTTTGCTTCAGTCCCCACCTTGTGGCCCCATTTCCTCCTCCTCTGCTTTTTTCTCACTGTCTGCTTAGATTGCAAGGTCTCTGGTGTGGAGATTGACTGTCAATACACACAGGTTTTGTTTGGGAGTCTTAATCTAGCTTACCTCGTGGCATCCTTCTCTGTCCTTGAACACCAGAAAAGTCCCTAAAACTGCTTGCCTGCATGCAAGAATTTCTAGCTCTCTGGAAACTTGTGCACTGCACACTCACACGCTGGTTAAGCCAGTATTTCATTAATGCAACATAAACCATCTTAGGATACTTAAGATATTTTTTTAGTCATTTTTCTGTTTTTGAAGGAGAGACCTGTTGGCAGCTTACTGTGGTGATAAGAAGGGGATAGAGGTGTGTGGTGCGGTCTTAACACTAGTATTTACTAGCTGAATGTGCTTAGTGGGTTGTGAAGCAGTAATTTTAGAGATGGATTTTTGGTGTTTGATACAGAGTTTTATCTTGAAATCAGGATTGCCATTTGCCACCAAATTCAGTCATCTTTGCTGCGTTTGCTTGAAAATGTTAACTGCAGTGGGGTGTTGTATCAGGTAGGGGTTTTAAATGCCACTCTGATACATGCAATTACCAATAATGTGAATCGCTTAATCATTTGCATTAGCTTACTGACTCCAAACAGCTGAGGAGAAAACGCACAGGAAGCCAAGGTCGACTGAGATAATTAAGCCAAACTGTGAGTTTGCGTGGATCCACAGGGATTTTCTTTTTCCCTGGTGCAAGTCCAGCACTATAACCTAGGAAAATCTCTCGCTTCTCAGCCTTCATGTCAGTCTGTGAATTCCCCAGCAACTGCAGCAACCAGCTCATCCGCAGCAGAGCGCTGGTACAAACAGGGCATTTCCCAGGCAGCCGCCCGTCGCCCCGTCCCTGCCGATGAGAGCTCAGTTACGTTTTGAAGCGTTTCGCCTAGGGAAGCTCTCTGGCACCAGACTGACCCAGGAGCTGGGATTTAGTCACAAAACGGGCCTCCCCTAGGGAGAGGTATTCGCAGCAGTGCAATAGTCCCTTCAGGGCACAGCTGAGCAGCAGGGCTCCCATCTGCAGGGCTCGTGCTGTAAAATCTGAGGGCTGTGTGTTAAGGGGAAGGTTAGAGTCAGGCCACCAGGACAAAGGCACCTTCTGCGAACACTGATGCAGAGGCGAGGGGTGGTAATGGGGGAGGAAATAACAGTTCTTGCCAAAATGCATCCAATCCATCACTGCAAGTGACATTTTTAGGTTTGCACAGTTAAAATTTGCCTTCCTGTATATATGTGTGCGTCTCTCTCTTGGCGTCTGTCTAAGAGTTATTGAGTCTGACCTCAATTTTGGAAGCCTCTGAATCTGGCTGTTGTGTTGCCTTTGATTGATCTGTCTCGGTATCGTGCTGGTAATGGCTGCATTATGGAGACACATCAATGCCCTCCTTTCAAATGGACCGATGGGAACGTGGGAGAGCGCGCAGCGCTGTGGACAGGGCAGCCTCAGGGCCTGATCCGGCATCCGCTGAAGTCACGAGCAGATACGTGAGAGAGAATAGGCAGGGTTTTTGGCATAGCATGTCAGAAGTGCTTATGGATGTGGTATAAGTAAGGGTGGTAAAGCAGCTACTCTTTTTTATATATATCTATGTACATCTATTTGCATTTAGACTTGGGCTGCCCCGGCAGACCAGCTCAGCCCCGCTCCGTCCTCAGCTGTGTGCCTCTGCCAGCCACAAGTCCCATGCTGCTCCCGAGGGGCTCCTGAAGACACCTTGCCTTTGGGGTGGTCTGCAGCACCCCACAGCCCAAGATCCGCCGAGTTTCAGTGTGCTCTCCCTGATCCATGCCTGTCCATGTCCTTTCTCACCTGCACACACACACACACACACACACACAGCGCGTCTTTGGTGAGGATTTTGGAAGTACTAGGAGGGGAGGATGAGATCTGTAGCTCTTATCAAGCTGAACATTTTCACGTCACATGAGATGTGTGCTGCAAAGGAGGCGTGATAGAGTAATCTTCAGAAACTCACTCTGAAGTGGGCTGATGTGGAAAGCTTTGGATTGGACCCCATGGTAGAGCACAGGGTGTGTTTGACTTATAATCAAAAAGGAGAGTGTCAGCCTTTTCTTTGCTTACTGAAAAGTCGTGGTCAAGTAACTGGGAGGAAGCGCTGAGGATCAGTACAGATGCGCTGCAGCGTTCTCTGGAAACCAGCGATTCAACACAATCCATCGTATTTGACTTGCGAAGAACATTAAGCTGCAAAGGTTTGGTTTTCGCACTTGAAATGCATTTATTTTTCTTTTCAGCAATATTATGATTAATGTGTCAAATTTGTATAATTAAAAGTAGTGAGATGCATTGTGAAGCATCTTCTACAATATGTCTTTACGTACAGTGACTCAGCTGATCGAGTGCTTTCTTCATTATATGCCAAATAGTTTTATAATTAGAAGGGGTTTGGATATGGTTTTCACACAGTTATTTCATTAGTTCTTTTTTTGACAGATGAAGGGAAAGCATTTCTTGAAATCCTGTTACCAGAGCCTCAGGACGTGACTCTGTCCTGGTTTCAGTGGATGTTAAGGACAGTGACATGTCCTGCCAGAGTGACAAACAGAGCCCTTCGTTAGTTGGCAGGGTACCCAAAGCATGTGGGGTGCAGAGAGACTGCCAGAAAATTGTGACACAGCACAGCAGGCCGACCGCAGGCTGGGCCCTCCTGCCTTGTTTTTCAGAGCCCTTGAGTCCTAGGAAAGGTGGGTGAGAGGGAGCTGATGGCAGGTAAATGAAAGAGGCTGGGATTTTTGGTGGGTGAGGGACCCGCAGACTGGTATGTGTTAGTCTGTAAGTGGAACAGAAAGAGGAGGGAGCCCTAGTGAAGAGGAATGAAGAAGAGGCAGCACTGAGCTGCAGCGTAGGGGTGCAGACCCAGCAGCAGGAGAGCCAAGAGAGGCGAAGGGCTGAGAGTTGGGGAGATGAAAGCTGTGAGGGAGCAAAGCAGGGGCAGGAAAAGAAGAAAAAGCTGAACATAAGGTAAGGACAATAGAAGGAGGTTCAGTTTTATCTGTTCGTCCAGAGTCAGCACAGCTTTTGCGTGATGGCAGATATTACCCCAGAGAGGAGGGATTTCAGGCAGTAGAAATAGCCCAATCTGCAGGGAACAACTGAGGAGAAATGTGGCAAGGGGCAATTGCTGTTAGAGCCCTGCATGTATTTTATCCTAGTTCAGCCATTTCTTTTAGTCTCTGTTCAGATTAAATGGGCATCTGCAACAAATCTGTTTCTGTGACCTGCTACTCTTTAAAGAAGTTACAGGGAATGTCAGCCTGAAAGATGGTCTAGTCATGGCCAGTAGAAACTTGAGCAGGGTTGGGGAGTCCCTTTAGGTTGGCTATGTAAAAAAGCCATGGTGAAGAGGGATAGTGCTGGTTGCAGCCACCTGGCAGTGTGTCAAGGAAACAGCCTGTATCCCATCGTCTTGCCTAGCCTTGCCTTGCAGCAGCCACTCTTCAGGTGAAGAGGCTCTTTTTCATGGCCCTTGCTACCACTGTGCTGTTAGAAAATCAGTGACACTTAGTTCTGCCAGCGCAGGGCACTCAGCCCACGAGGGCCGGGACTGGAGCTGCAGCAGGGAGTTGTGCGGGCACAGGGCTGTAGCTCTGTGCAGGGGGTCACAACAGCCTCTCCAGGCTGAAACTGCACTGCGTCATCGCTTGGTCCCATGGTGTGTTAATGGTTTTTCCCCCTCTAGTGACTCCTCATTTAATCTTCTTTTCCTTTGTGTGTCTTCCTCTCTCTCTCACCATACAAGCGATAAAACTCAGATGGCACTGCCAGTAAACATACAAACAGTCCTTCTTTGTACAGAGGCCTTTTTAGTCGTTCTTTCCAACAGGACTGCTTTGTCAGAGCTTTCCTTTTCGTTTGGCTGGTTGCACTGGCCGTCCTGCTGCCCCAGCCCTCCTGGAGTTACCAGAGCCCCTTACAAGCTCCCTGAACGTCTATTCCCCAAAGGTGCCTCCCAGCCTTTCTGTGGGATGTGCGTTTCCAGTGAGCGACATGGACCAAACGCACAGGAGGGTGCACAATCAATGGCATCCGAAGATGGATGGAATCGCTGTGTTTGTCCCGTGTCAGTTGTTTATTTTACAAAGGTGGAAGAATGCACCTTAGCGGGTCATTGATGGCTCCCATGGGAAAGAAGCTGTTAATCAGGCATTTTGATCTCCCTCCCTTTGCCCAGGAAACGTGACAGTAATTACTGTGAACTGTCATCTTTGCCTATTTAGATACAGGCAACCATAGCAGACTTCTGAAACTTTTCTTCTCTGTGTTAAGAGTAATACAAGTGTCATTTTCTGGGACACACTATTGGAATTTTTTAGACGTGTTCACATTATGTTACTGAAGATGACATAGGTGGAGGCAGCAAGCTAGCTTTGGGGCGCTTGTAGAAAATGGGGGTTTTTACCATTCTCTGTTAAACTTGCTGTAGAGATCCTTCTCAGCTCTTCCATGCGGAGGACCAAGAATGAAGCCACAGAAATTCCATCTTTTCCCATATTTTCCCTACCCCCAGCTATCTTCTCTCTAATTCTATGATTCTGTGACTCTAAATATCTAAATATTCAATAAAAGCTACAGAGACTGGTCTTGGAAGGCTTTTCTGTGGCTGGCACTATTGGTTACCAAATCCAGTAAGATAGCCCATTTTGTCCAACCGTAACCTCACTGAGGGACTGGCTGGTGCCCTCCCACCTCCTCTTGTGACTTCAGAAGTCAGTCAGTCCATGACTGAAAGGGATTGGGAGGAGCTGGAGGGTCTGGCACAGTTTTGGGCAATGCCAGCACGGGAAAATTATTGCCTGAAAGAGAGTGGGGTGAGATAAGCCCGTGTGCAGGTGCTGTTGACTCCCAAGGCTGGGAGTCAGATGCCTGGAGAAGTTCAGCCATCGGTCTCTCTTATCCCTAAAGCTCCTCTGATAACGTCAGTGTGTGGTTCAGGTTCACTTCTGAAAATCATGTCTCAAAACAGGTGCAGTAACACCATTAGAGTGAACTGCTGCATCGTGCCATGTCAGCGCTGAATCTGGCCAAGGGAAGGCATCAACCCCCTATTTCCTTTGGGCTCCCTGTTGGTGTTTTGATTCACTTTGGTGTTTTCTTGTTACGTTATGAGCATCATAAAAAGGAATTGCATAAGCAGCTGTGCTTCCTTAAGGAGTGAGAGCAAAACGCCTGTGAGTGCGTTGGCCTGGCAACCAGCGCTCACTTGGTGCCGTCAGCATTCCCAGAAAACGTAATCGATAACAATCTCGGAGATGCAACAAGACCGGGATATGGATGAAATACGTTTCATAACATGTTGTTCCAACCACACCAGTAATTCAAACTGTACGCCGTGAGTGCTGTTTATTGAAGTTACCTTGTGAAAACATCTGCAGCCGTTCTTCAGGGGCTGCTATAGCCAAGACAGCTATCGATGCTCAAGGATGAATATCCCATCAAATACAGAATGCATCCTGGGGTTAAATGTTTGCTTTTGTCTTCCCTTTTTGTGGACAAAAATTTGCCCTTTGTCTTTTCTCCTCTGCCTTTCCTCTCCAGCATCCACGTTTGGCTGCCTGCCCCGGTGGGGGCTGTAAATGCAGACTTCACTGTTTCCGTTGGCCTAATCTCAACCCTCCAGCACTGGCGTGAGCTGAGTGACTGATGGGGCAGTTGTGTACAGAGGCCACACTCTAAATTGTGGCCCATGTGCTGAAGTCCATTTCAGCGTGTGGCAGGAGGCAGCTTGTGCATGCATGGATTATGTAAAGTAGGTAAGGCTTGTAAGAGCCAGGAGAAAGGGCATGCAGGTCCCACAGCAGGGCTGCGGTAGAGCCACGGAGCCTCTCTGCCGGCTTCTGCCCTCTGGGCTCAGCTCAGCTCTGCCTCTTGCAGAGAGGTGGAGGCAGAGTGCTTTGGCTCTTCCCTGTCATGTCTGAAGGAAAGCCATCACGGTCTCCATCCCCAGGATGGCAGCATGAAGGGTGTGCAGGAGAACTGGGCAATATTTTGCAGTGGGCAGAGGTCTTAGCGATTGCAGCTGCAAAGTGGTATCGCTGGGGGCTGTGCCAGCATATAATTTTCCATTCCAGTTTTGATCTGAGGGCAGGAAGATTTGGAGGAAAGTTCATTACCAAACAACAGAGCCTTGTTTTGCAGACACACAGCTGCTCTTGTTTTGGGCAGAGCTGAAATGGCAGCCCTGTCTCCAAAGTCACCTTGAGAGGGAAGCAGGAGGTTCTTAGGTGACAGCGTGTGACGTGCTGGTGGGCATTGCCCACCTCATTTCCTGGCCCCTCACCCTGTGCACAGGCAACTGTCAGCTCTCAGGGTCTCGCAGTGTGGAGCACCAGAGCCCAGAGCCGCGGTCGTTAACCTGCTCACCCCCACACTTCGCAAATCCCTTCCTCCCCTTTCTCCATTATGGAAGGCGATGTGCGTGGCTTGACGCGCTATCCAGCTCTGGCCAGCCGCAGGTTATGCCAGCGCAAGGCACAGCTCCCCGCCATTCCCGGGTGATGGAGGCAGGCCCTCCCAGCACGCGGGCTGGATGCCTGCCCTGCCACATTCCCCCCGGGCACAGGGTTAACCTTGGGTGGAGAGGAGATAGGTACCATCAGATCACTTACAAAAATGAGAGTTGCACAATCAGGCTGCTGCTCCTGCAAGGAGTGCCAGGCGTCGCTGATTTCTTTTTTCCATGTTGCCATGCCAACACGTCCCTGTGCAGAGTGAGATCTCTTTTTAAGCCCCACCGAGAGAAAGTATGTAGCCTGGGAGCTTATTTAGCATTCAGGAGTGCACAGCCCCTCTGTAACGGCTCTGAGCCACAGCCAGGCTGTCTGACAGAGGCAAGCAGGATTACTTCTTTTTTCCCTTTTCCTCTAAGCATTTGTTTCTCAAGGTTAATAGAGACAGGGTAGGTGAGGAAGGAGAAGGGGAGCACCTTGCGATGGGGACCTCGCTCTGCTGTCCTCACTGAGACACTGCTTTCGTGGAAATGGAAGGGAAACACTACTTTGGGGCATACCTATAGTGCAAAATAAGTGTGTAAGATAGATACACACAAATTTACTGATTTGACTAACCGTGATGAGCTACTCTGTATTAAAATTGGAATTGTAAGGCAATCTGGGCTTTAATTCCAGCAAGCAACTCAAAGGAAAGAATAGAAGGAAGCCAGGGATAAAACTCCTGTCTCTCTCCCCTGCTGTTTTAGTCTGTGAGGTACCAATATAAAGAAATCATCTCTTCTCATGCTGTATTTGTGTCCTAAGTGAAGACAGCAAATCCTAATATGTCCTGGTGTTTGGTTTGCGTCCTTCTGTTTCGTGGAGTCACTACTGGATTAACTGCTCCCTTTAAATCCTTATAACGATCATTAATAGGGGTTTGCTTGCCTCTGCCAGCTGAAGGGATGGAAAGCAGCATAAAGCAGCTGGCATTAGCTGGCAGATGAGCACTGATGACCCAGTGCCTGTCCGTACCACCTGTGAAAAGGTTGATCTGGAAATTCAAAGTCAAGACTCAAAGAGAGAGGGCTGCGTGCTGGTTTTGACTCTGTCATTTGTTCCTTGGGAGGTGCTGAGCAAGACATTGACATTTTCCTGGGCTTTTTCACAGACGGACTGCAGAGGAGGCAGTGGCGCTTGGAAAGCCTGTGCTGAGGTGCTGGTTTAGCAATGCAGTCTTGGTTGGTTTGGGGGAAATTGTTATTACTAGGGCATTCCTCAAGACATGCAAAAAGTGCAGGAACCTCAAGGCTACCCCAGCTGTGTGCATTAGAACATGTGAGTGAGCCATTCTCCTGTGTGGAAAATACCTGGTCAAAATTTGAGTACTTTAATTGCATGCAGTATATGGAAAAATAACGGTGAGATAGCATTATCTCCAAGGCAGGAAAACCTGTTAGCTGCTTCCCAGAGAGTCATTTTCACTCAGGACTGAGCAGATTGAGTACTTCACAGAAATCGGTTTCACTTGGAGGCACTATATACTTTGGGAGGGGAAAATAAACCCTAGGTATTTCACTTTTTTGTTCCTATTTCTTTCCTTGAGACTAATTCACAGTGATATATGGTCAGTTTGGTACAGCTCCCAGCACCCCATGTAGCCTATGGCAGTTATGATACAACTAATTTACAGTCTGGTCCTCCTCCCATGCAGCCCGTGCATCTGGCGAGACAGATACATTAATAAAGAAGAGCAGAAGTATCAGCTGCCAGTGCTGCGCAGATGCAGATACCCAAACTGTTTTCATCCACAGCCTTGCACCACAGTGAGAGAAGGAAAAGGCTTCAGCTGTGACTATGGCTTTTTACCCCAAAGCCAGGGTATGTGCCAAATCCAGGGTAATGCAGCCTGCGCAGGTTGCTGGTGAGCCGCAAAGGGAGCTAAGCCTTAGCTGGTCCTGTCTGTGAGCTGCTTTCTCTTTCCTTTCACTGTCATCTTTTCTCTCTGTTTAAGACTATATTATCCTCTGAAACAATTGCTCTGTCAGCTCTTCCCTCTTTTCCTGTCTTTTCTCACTTATGTTGCCTCTGGATTTTTTTTTTCTTTCTTGTTCTCTCTGTGTACTCCCAGCCATCCAGCGTAGCTTCTCTGTGACCTTGAACTTCCACAGCCACTTCTCATTTTCCACACACTTGAGAAGCCTTTGGATGCAGACCTCTCCCCATGGCTGCAGTGACCCAAACCCTGGTCTCAGCTCCCCCCACAGCACCCAGATGTCCCCATCGCTGTGGCTGCAGAAGCTTGCAGCTGTGTAAGTGCCCAGAGAAGACAGGTCTGCCAGAAAAAGTGCAAGAGATAGTTCAGAAGGTGCACCAAGGGCTTTTATGTGCATCTCTCATCTTCCTTCTGCAAGAGCAGGTGCGTGTTTCTCTTTCCTAATCACTTCGTGCACTTGGAGGTGCGAGCCAGTAGTCTCCGAGGGTGGGCAGGCAGTGGATGGGAACAGGCTGTGTGAGCAGTCAGGGATGAGTTTCGATCAGGGACGACAACCTGGCAGAGACAAGGCTCCCTTCCAAGGTGGCACAACTGCTGAGCGGAGCTGAGAACTGCTCTGAACACCCATCCACATCATGATCTCTGCGAGACTCGGTTAATTGTATGAGATGCGGGACCCGTTCTGCTCCGCCTGTCTGTGGGAGCGCTCATGCGCTCGTTTGTAAGTACGCAACACCGTTCCTCACGGTGGGCAGGAGAAAGACATCTGTCTGGGTGGAGGCGCAGGGGTAGGCAGGGAAGCAGAGCTGGGGAGAGATCAGCCGTGCAGCTGCTGCTGCATTGCAGGGCGAGCTGGCCCGGGAGGGGAGGGACTGGCAGCCTGAGCCCAAGGGTGAGCAGGGCACGGGATTGCTGCGTTTTGTGTGTCACTGTACCCCCTGACGGGATGAACCGAAATTCCGTTGCGTTGACAGAATGATCTGCAGCCCTTCTGACCAGGCACCACTAGAAATCCCACACTACACGTGCACAGGTTAATGTTAATTTTGAACTTAAATTTGGCAGTTTGTGTAGCATACTTGGAATTCTTTTGTAAAAAGGTCACAGGAAGCACTGTAAAAAGTGTTTAAAATCAGCTCAAAGGGAGCTAGAAATGAACTTTAAGGGACATGTCACCTCCTGCTGTAGGTGGCTGAAGCTCCGTTGATTTCTATGGGCTCTTCTCCCATTTAGAATAAAAATTAATTAGTTCTTAAAAGCCTGTTTGTTTAAAATCTTAACTGTACTGAAGTTCAAAACAAATACTGATTTAAGAGCAAGTTACCTGTTACATGTATTTACTGACACTCAAAGGATTAAATATCCGGTTCTTTGTTTTGAAGATGAAGTGGTTTGTTCTGCATGAGCCCTAAGGAGTTCATGTTTTAATGAAAAGCAGGCAGAGCTGCTTCGTATGTGCAAGTGATGTTTCAGCAGATACCAAGTCCTGGGAAGGGCAGTGGGACCTCACTGCGTTGCCCTGGCTGAGTCTGGTATTGTTTGCTTCAATATTGCATGTTAGCTGTAAATTGTGTTGCCAATGCGTTGGACAAAACAACCGATTAGCTTTTCCCACCTCTGACTTGGCTGGGAGATGCTGACAGCAGTAAATATTTTGTTCCAGGCAGTAGACTTAAGAAGATACGACTCGGGGGATGCACAGGGAGCAAGTATGTGCAGTAATGAGGGCTGATTTTAAAAGCATTGCTTTATTGTACTGACATTCGTACGACTCCTTTTTAACAGACTTGCGCATTTCAGGGGGTGTGGGGGGTGTGTGGGGACTGATCCCTTGCTGTTTTGTTTTACAACTGCAGAGGCACGGCGCTGTTGGGAAGCTGGAGCAGGGGGCTCCCTGGAGCTTTCTGAATGGCTCCTGACTGCTAGCGGGAGTTTGCTTTGGATTTTGCCACTTGGAGATTTGGACTGCCTGTCCAGTTCTCTCGCTGAAGAAGGTGATCAGGAAAATGCAGTCAGGCAGTGGAGGTGAAGTACACACAGAAGGCGTGGGAGTGGTCCAAGGACAGGCAGCCTGAGCTCTGGGCCTCTGCTTCCCCGAATGGTGCGGAGCAGCCAGGGGTGCACAGACAAACCGCCCTCCAGTCTCCTGTTCATCTGTGCCTGAGCATGACTGGTCCGTCACAGCTCAGCTGCAGCCAGGACACCCGCTTTGCACCAGGTTTACTCTGTCATAAAGCAGATCTGCTAAGGGGCTGGATAATGGCAACTCAGGTTTACAATCTCGAGTTTAAGGACAAGGCAGGAAGGGCTGTTGAACACCTGAAGTACCCCAAGATGCAGAGGCAGAAGCCATTTGCTGTGGGGCTCGCCAGGGCCTGAGGTGCTGTGTCGGGTACCCAGCTGTAGCTCCCCCATGTGTGCTCTCTTCACTGCACTACATCTTTCCCCAAAGGTAGCCTGAGTGTTTATACCTGCAGGTTTCAAAGCTTTTAATCAACGCGCTCTCTTTCCCGAAATACAAGCCTTTTCTGACCTGTTCAGTTGGTTAGCTGGTAAATCCTGGTGCCTGAATTAGTCTGTCACTATCCTCGTCAATGCTACAAGAGCTTAAAGTCAACAAGTTTATTAGGGAAATGATACTTGTCAGTTGTGTTGTGGTTTCATTCAATTTAAAGCCGATGTTCCCATTATTTGCCTTCATACCTCCTGCCAATTACTGTTGATATTGCCAACATCTAGATCAAGGAGGTACTTAGAGCAAAATATTTACACTAACAAAAGCCATTTGAGAGCAAATATTTGAATTCTGTAAAGCTATGACTGCTCTTTTCTTCTGTTGCAAGCACTAATCTGTTGGCATTATTTAGGTTTTACATAATTTACTCATACTGCTTTGATTGCTGCTACGTATTTCTCTTCTAATTGGAGTGTAAAAGGCTGTACCTAGAGTGGTCACAATCCTGGTGATAACAAGTCCGAGATGTCTGTTTTTTCCGTCGGAGACATCACTGGGTGAAGGCTAGGTCTTTTCTTTATCCCTGGTGTTTCAGCAGTCTTGCCTGAAACAAGAGTCCACCAGCTTCCAGGAGAGCCGGGTGTGAATTCAGGACCTGTCCTTAGGGGACTGACTGATGCCTCTAAACAAATCGAATAGCTATTTGGTTTATAGTCCTGCTGCACTCGGAACTGCAGAAACGGGGTGGAAATCCATAGGTCCTGTTTGCTCTGCAAATTGTCAGAGAGCAAATAGCCACGCTGTAGCTTCCTTTTCTGCCGGAATGCAGTTGGGGTGTTTTGCCTCAGCACCACAGGTTGCTCCATGCCTTTGCTGTTGACTCGATTCCACTGTGCCAACAATTAGTGCTGGTTGCCTTGGAAACTGCTCTGCACCCCACTGAGGATTTTGACAGGCACATTTTGACTGAAATTGCTTTGTTTTCGCTATTCTGCAAGCACACATGTAGCTAATCCTTTTGCTGTGCTCTGCCTGTGTTACTTCCTTAAAATGCAGCAAAATTAATGAAACATATTATTTTATCCTGTCCATCTGTTTACATCTTTCTTTACCCCTGTTTTAGCCTCCGTGCTCCAGGAGCGTTAATTACCCTTTGCTTTAGCTGAACTCACTGTTAATTGTCTTGGTAAGCGTCTGAGGGGTGACATTGTAAATGCATGTGAAGTTTTGACACAATTTTCAGTCTCCTCCTCTCCATACCTCCTTCCTATCGTCGCTTTCCTTGGGTTTTCTCCTGGAGCGTTTGTTGTGCCGTGTGGTTCCAGCACGTTAAACTGTGTGTATGCCTTAAACGAGTTCTGCTTTACAGAGACCAGATGGCATCTTCCATGGCGACAGCAAACTCAAGATCCGCTGCCACCGTAGTGCTATCAGCGGGAAGGAGAGGGGAGTGTTGCTGCTCCGGTCTGAGAAGTGTCCCTGAGAAATCCTGGGGGTGTGAAGTGCTTTTTCTTTTCAGGAGGAGCTGTCCCTGTTGGTGTGAGATGGGTGCTCAGGTGGGAAGAAGTGCGACAGACAACTGCTGAACGGCAGTAATGAAACACGGGTGGCTGCAGGTGGGGAAGGAGAAGATGACCTGGGGAGACAAACTCTGGTCTGACCGGGGCAACTCTGGCCTGAGAAATCCCTGGCACTGTTATGTGAGCTGACGAGCCGGCCGTTCCCTGGGGAGAGCTGTACCAGCCGCAGCTCCTCTGCCAGCAGGATCACTGCAGCAGCACGGGGGCATGTCTCTGCGAGGCAGGAAGGTGCTGTGAGCCTTGCCCATAGGAAGTTTCTCCTGTCAAAAACAATTCTCAGAATAATAATGCAGCATTGCATCGAAGGGTAGGAGGGAGGGAGAAGAAGGTAAAAGGTATTGCTGGATGGAGGCAAATATCTGACCCTGAGCAGTTTCACCTAGGAAGTGGTGTTCATAGCAGATGCAGCTCCTCAACGCATTGAGCCTGAGGTTATGGTAGGTTGGAAGAGAAAAAGTGCCCGAGGCTGAAGAAAAAACATGAAAACGGGCGCAAGGGGAGCAGACACCACACATCGCTGCAGAGATGTGTCACGGATCTAATTTTTACCTTTATAGTTGCCAATTATTTCTAACAATTTTCTGGAAATATTTGGTGAAAGCTCAGACGCTTTTTTTAAAGACTCTTGCCATCATCTGCATATCTGTCTCTGGGGCTGGTAAAGCTGTCTGTTAAAAAAACTTAAAGGACTGGAAAGGTTTCCTGGGAAATCAAAGTACTGTAGGTAATGGATTCAGGTGCCAGTGGAGAGGTCTACAGTCCATTGACAACTGCAGCAGCATCAATAAAAAATGAGGGATGGTTCTGGGTGGTACCTACTGTGGTTTAAACGTAGGTGCCAAAGCAAGCTGGGGTGGGGACTGGGCAGCTGTTGTGCCCTTGGGTATGATTGTGAGGAGGGAGCAGCTTTTGGAGGCAGGAGGCCACCTAAACCCAGCAAAGAAGAAAGGCTGTGGCTCCCCATACCATGGACAGCTGGTTCAGCATCTCCTGTTCATCCCAGTTTGTGCCCCGAGTTATCTGTGGGGCAGGGGAGACTCCAGATGTCCCAATGTGGCATGCTGGAGGCTGGGGTTTGTCATACTTTCTAGAAGAATCGGACTGGCTTCTGAAACCAGGAGCAGCGCATACTTAGTGGTTTGAGTTCTAGCTTTTGTTTAAATTAGTGTGGTGCCCAAGACACTGCCTCTCAGCAGGGCACAGTCCTGCTCCCGCCAGCGAGCAGCCGCACCACCAGTAGCAACTGGGCAGACTAGACCTGAGAGCCCTGTCAGAGCTTGGTGTGAAGTGACAGCCGTTAAGGGAACGGTACAATCCACGTCCCTCTATGTTAACTCCTGGCCTCTCGGCTCGGCCTGCTTGTTGTCAGGAGGCTTTTGGAAGCTCCTGCTGAGGATCTTTCCCAATGTCTCATCTCCATTATGGACATCACGTTTGAGGGCCACCTGTACTTTTTTGGGCACTACATTCCCTGAGCAGGAGACTCAGTCTGTGTCCTCTATCATGAGCAGCCAACATCTTGGTGAAAAGGAACAGCATTTCACACTCTGCAGAACATGAAGGAAAGCCATGTTGCTGTTCTCTGTTGTGCCGGAGTCTTATGTGAAGCAAAGGTTCTTGTTGCCTTTAAGAAACATATATTTGCTGTTACTTGTCATTTCTTAGTGCTGTTATTGTGGCACAAAGTGGAGTCAGTGACTGTTTACATGCTTAAAGAGAGGGAAAATAAATCTCTACAAGCTAAACTCTCTCTAATGAACCCAGAGCTTTTAGGCTGTGAAGAATTTGCTTGGCATCCAGGCTGGTTAACTCTCCTTTTTCTTTTTTTGTTCTTTATTATTAGGTTTCCTTGAACTTTAACTGAACCATAAGGAAACTATGAAGTGTCTCAATAGCTGCCCTGTGAGGATTTGACTTATCCATTGGATCTGCTATTTATAGTGTCCATTAGTACAAAAATGTCTGTCCTTTTGCAGCAGTCATGTATAGCAAAAGCACTGCTCTTCTGGCGAGCTGCCTGCGCCTCCTGTGTCACCCAAAATATCCGTCAACGGAGTGTTCAGAAGTGAGCCCTTGATTAAAAAAACCCAACCAAACGAAAAAAAAAAGAAAAAAACAAACCCAAAACTCCACAAACCCAAACCCCAGAGGCCATTTGTATTTTTATTTACTTATTTTGCATAGTCTGAAATTGAAATTTCCATTTTTCAGGAGGCAACCTTTCACCCCCAGGCATATCTCCCTGTGGAAGATAATCTTTGTCCCAAGCAAATTAAATCAGGGGGAGAGACAAGAAGGTGGGAACAGTCTTCCAGCCTTGGAGAGCCCCTTTGCACCCCAGAACCAGTCTGGATGAGAACGAGTATAAACTCTGTAATAAAGGAGACCATTTTTAATAGGGATTTCTGTTACCTTGCTGGGAGGAGGCTTGCAGTAGCTTGAGTGATGGACAGCAGGTGACTGAGTGGGTTTCCTTTGGGTATGCTCCAGGGTACTATATCTGACATACATCTGCATATTCTATGTCTGAAAAATTAATTGGAGCCTTTTCTTAAACTTTTCAGGTGAAAATAAGCTTAAAAAATTGATTCTCCTAACAGTCTTCCTTACTGAGTCTTGGTTTGTCCATCTGAGCTAACAGTACAGACTTGATGATGTTACTTTTGTCAGTAGTGGTAGTGTGAGCAGATTTGTGGAAACTTTGATTGAAGGGCCACCTGTCCTGTCCTCTAGGCATGAAGTGGTGGTGGTGAACAGCACGGGGTCTTTGGGAGCCGTGGTACTCTGTGAAGCTCTGTGCCGTTCTCCGTGCTCACCAAAGCCATTGAGGCGATGCTCTTTGCTGATCTGAAAGAGCAGAGTCTCAACAAGGATACAGCGAGTCTCAAAGGACACTCTATGGAAGAGCGGTTTGTTTCCTACCCATGTGTCCCACCCATGCAAGGTGCTGCAGCAGGAGGAGGATGGGCCAAGACACAGGTTCATCCTCCCAGTTTTCTCCGATGTCGCTTGTGCTTTGCAGCCTGCGTGTGCCTCTCAACAAAGGGAGTGGTCAGGGCCTGCAGTGACTCCTAGGGACTGTTTGTGTCCAGTCCACTGCTCTGGAGCAGCAGCACCACATGACAGTCTGGGAGGTATCTCTGCCGTGATTCTCACAAGGAAGGAACCAAGAGGTGCTGATAAGCACCCCCAACATCCAACAGCTGTGGAAGCAGGAGAAATTTGAAAAGCCCCAAGATGAGGTGCAGGTGCCCAAAAGGCAGCTGGGAGGACTGATGGGCTTTAAATCAATATCCCTGTTCTTTGGTCCATGGGACTAGCCTCGTGCATGACTTGATTTATGGGGTTATGGTGCTCGATTCGATCTACTTAATAACAGAGTAGAGCTTCATCTCATACTAGGGGCGCGTTGTTGAATAGAGCGACAGCGAACTAGAGCTGCCGTGCGCAATCTCCCGCCAATACAGGCATCTATAGCATATGTAGTCCCTTTCGGAAGTGTATCGAGCTCCATCTCAAAACCGGTTGTTTCCTGCTATGTGGAAGACTGCCAGCACTTCAGTCTTCAGATTTCTAGTCTGAATTTATCCCTGGCAAGTTTATACTCATGTATTCTTGGGCTAACAGTTTTTTAAACCAGCTTATTTTTATCATTGCTCGGTGATAGTTCTGACATATTCATCCATCTACTCTTGCTATTGGCTGCAGCCAATAAAGCTGCTGCAGTCACTGCCCTCCTGGCGACTGGTGAATTGTAAGATATAAATACTAACAATTATAAATGTTCTTTGCTGCTGGGTGGGGTTTTTTAATATCTCATTATATTGTTTGTGCAAAAGAGAGAGTAACATAGCACTTTGGTTTTAGACAAACAAGACCGTGAAAGTAACTCACATCTGTGCCTTTTGGGAGAAAAAAATCAGCTTTTCTAAAGGACAAATGAAGAGGAATAACTTTACATTAAAAATACAAAGGAATTCTGTAAGAGTAGTAACAGTGAGAAGAAATTGTCATTAATCTAATGGATAATGTCCCTTGGTAGGGTGGTTGCTGTAAAGTTACATGGAGGGCATCGATTTAAACACACTTCCCCTTCCCAGGCGGTCCTTGCCTGAAGGATACAGTAATGGGTGAGCAGTGAGCTTTTATTTCTGCCCTCGGGACGGTGATTAGCAGGGACTCTGCCAGCATCTCCTGGCAGGAGCAGGGTGGATTGCTGTCTGCCCTAACGAACCTCTGTCTCCCCGTGAGAGGTGAACAGCACTGAAATTCTTGCTCTGTTCTCGGGTGCGTGCCCAGCGTGGAGCTGGTGGGCCCATGGCTGCGCAGCTTGTTGCCTCCCTAGGGCTCAGCTCTGTGTCGGGTCCCCATGCCCTGTGTTTGAACCAGCTCTCAGCCAGCTCTCAGAAGTAGCTGGAGAGTGAAGGGGTTTATTTCCACTGAGTTTGGCTATGAGAGGAGTAAGAGAGAGAGAGGGATAATACACAGCTGAGAAAATGGAACATTTTTCTCTGAATTCTGTTGTAGATAATACTGCCAGACGAACCCTTCAGTCCTTCGTTTGCTCAGTCAAAGGTGCCTGAACTGCCCTTAGAGCAGGAAACCTCTCTGGTTACTTCCACGTGTGCTTGATGGTGTTTCACTGCACCTTCGAGTGGGTCTAGAGCTGAGATGAGATACAGTTTCTCAGTTTTGGAAGTATTTAATCCGAGTGGTCCCACTGCCATGCTCTGCTCACCAGAGCACCCCATTCCTCAGCCCCTCTCGGGCATTGAGAGGCAGCGGGGAAGAGCAAAGCGTGGGCCTCATGGTACCCGGCTCTGTCAAACATGTTGTGCCTCAGTGGGCTCTACGCGTGGCTCCCTTCCCTTTGCGGAGCACCGCGAGAGCGAGCGGCTGGGAGGCGAGCCTGTGCCTGAGAGCCCGTCCCACCAAACAAATGTCATCCTCTGCCATCCCTCTGCACGGTGTTCAGAGCCACTGTTTAAATAAAGCTTTGTGTTGCAGTCTTGAAAGGGGTGAGGAGGACAAAGTATACATTTTAATCGCACGGAAATGTTATTTGGCCCTTCTGTTTTAGGTTTCTCATCAGCATATCCTTAGATGTCTGTCTGGGAAGTCCCTTTACTGCATACTAACTATGTGCTGATGAGGAGGAAATATCATCCAAAGTGCATGTAAGAATTGCAGCTAACTCCATATATTAAATGTCAAGAAATCGCATTACTCAGCTGGCCATTCTACCCCTGTTTGCAAAACAGTACCCACAAAAAAATTTCTAGACATTTAATAAATGATAGTCTTAAAATTTTGCAGTTGCTGTGCATTGTCCCTAACAGAAACAAGAGCGAGCAGTAAATAATGATGCTTTGTGCATCTTACTGTAAAGGCTGCAGTCTGTTTTTTCTAAATACTCAGCATTTTCCACTGAGATCTTTGGAATATCTGGTCTTTCTATTTTATTCTTAATGACTTGCTTAAATTTCAGGAAAAAAGATTACCTTTTGGAAATGGATTGTCAGCCTCCCTTTTTTATTGTTTAAGCTAATCTTTGTGATTTTAAAATATTGATCTCATTAGTATCCTTTCCTTTGTTTTTTCTAACTTTGCTGCTGCCACAGAAGAAGTGTCTGCGAGGATAGTAGAAGTAGTAACAGCTGAAGCTGTAGCAGTTCTGAAAGGTGAACAGGAAAAAGAAGCCCAGCACAAAGATCAGCCTGGACCACTACCTTTAGGTAAAACGAGACGAAGAATGTTCAAAGTATCCTTGTGTCCGCAAATGTTTTGCGTATGTATATTACAGAAAAGGTACAGCTGTGTGTATAAAAGGTAAGTCTGCAGCCGTTGGCACCTACAGTGCTTCCTCTCTGCCAGAACCCTGCGCCAGTAGCTCCAAACCTGAACACCGAAGGCCAGAGAAAGGCCGTAGTCTGTCCTGAGGTGGGGCAAGGCTTGCCAGCCTGCCCCGGGATGAGTTCTGCTGAGCGCGCGTACGTTGTGATCAAATCAAAATCATGCCTTGTGGTAGTTTTCCCCACAGGCACTCTGCTTTTTTTTTGTACGGTGACTGGACCCTGCTTAGGAATGAATTAAAGTCATTGAGTAATTCAGAATATTTGTTGGAAATTTGGTTCCCAAGGTCTTTTGCTTCATTGAACTAATTTTAAACTGCAGCAGGAAGATGTGTCGCTTAGTAATTCCCTTCTTTAGGGAGATTTAATTTTGCACGAAAGACCCCGATTCTGCAAAACACTTCATGCATACTTAAGCACAGATTGCTTCACTGGGGCCTGGGCGAGGCCACATGGATATTCAGTTCCATCTAGTTAGATAAGACATTTTAAACACACTGCGAGGAGTATGTCTTCAGTGAGCAACAGCTGGTGTTACAGTTCCTGTGGTCAGCGAGCGTTCAGTAGGTGCAGGCAGAATTGCACTGTGCTGAAGATACAAATACCCTGTCCCTGGACAGCACATCTTAAGGACAAGTCATACAAGAGTCTCTTCCAAACCACACAGAAATCAATAGGAGGAGGCCTGGCAAAATCTGCTGGGGCTTTGAAACTGGCCCTTTTGTGCTGGGGAAGAAGCCCTGAATCAGAAATGGAGATCTGCCTCTTGAGGGGTGACATTTAAAAGACAGATCTGTTAAAACAGATTTCTTTCTTCTTTTTTTTAAAAAAAAAACAAACCCACATTGTTTAAGTGCTGGTAGTGGTTCTGTTTTTAAAGAGAATTTCTCAAAGCGATTGGTATGAAATCAGATGCAGAGGTTGTGCTGAGTTCATTTAAGAAGCGATTAGTTTAGGATTTCATCATACATTAAATAATTGAAAGAAACATCCTTTGGTTTCAGCATCTGGTCTTGTGACTGGGAATGAACCCAAAGCCTAGGCTAACTGCATGTAAGATTTCACTGCGCCTTGCTCAGCTGAATCACTAAATGTCATGGCTGACATAAGTTCCCTGCGCTGATGTCTTTTGTATTTAGACAAGCTTATATTCTGTGACTAACCTTGAACTCAGTAGAAGAAAAAAAAAAGCATGCACAATGTCTTTTGTTCCTGTACTCAAGGTAAATTGAAGAGATTGGATGCCAGTTTCTGACAGTCAGTGTGAATTTATAAAATCTCTCGCACTCAGATGCGTTATTGTTGTTGCCTTGGGTGGCTGAAGGTTTTCTAAATGGCAGTACTGGTTTAAAGATCATTTTGTACTTGATTTTTGTATTGTACTCTATGACCAGAATTTTGAAAATAATTCGTACCACCTAAAAAAAGAAATCCTTTTATTGTAACTTTAAAAATCCATGTATCCTGAAAGGGTCTATCTGAAAACCCACTAGGCACAATCCCTATCAAATAATTCTCTCAGCTGGGCAGAACAGGCTGACTGCAGCTTGTGTCAAGCATCGGTCTCCTGGGAATTAATTGCTGTATCTCATTTTCACTGTTTGATTTCCAGCAGTCGAAGAGTCAGCCAACCTGCCTCCTTCCCCGCCTCCATCACCAGCTTCCGAGCAGACTGGAGCTCTGGAGGAAGGTAAGGGTCTCCTGGATGTTGCAGTGCACAGCTGTCAGCAGAGGGATGAGACTTGAAACTAAAGGATGGGGGAATCAGAAAATGGAGATATCTCTGCAGCTTCATGTGAAAAGATAAGGCATTCCCCAGCAGTAACTCCCCACCTGCAAAGCGACTGCAGTGCATGGATGAGGTAGACACACATGCACAGAGGTAACTGACAGGATATCCTAAGTACATCCATATTAAAGAAAAAAAGACGGTGATGCTCACCTTTTTATCTGTTATATGCAATATGAGCCCTGATGTCTGCTGTCCAATGTGGTCACCAAAACTGTGATTCAGTATCCATCATCTTTATTTTCTTCAGATTTGTTTGGCTGCTTTTTTTTAATTATCATTAGCTTTGTTTTTGGAATCTTAAATGCATGAAAGCAAGGAGATTCAGAGCTGGATCATTTCGTTGGCCTTCGACCTGTAATTCATGCTGCAATGCCTACATGTATTAGGGGTTCTGTGCGCTGAGTGCAGGAGGCAAAGTCTAGTCTCACAAAACAAATTTCTACTCTGTTCTGCACAACACACGTTCGATTTCAGGAGCCCGTGATCACTACATTTTCCTCCTGCTAAAATCCCCTTCAGCAAAGAACTTGAGCGTTGGCTTAATTTTAAGGAGAGACCTAAGTCCCAGTGAAGTTGTCACAGCGGTAAGCATGTGTGTCAGTGCTTTGTTCAACAGGAGACGGCTGCTGCATCAGGGCCAGCAGTACAGGGAGGCAGCAGTCGGTTAAAACTGGCCCCTACCACGTGGATACGAGGGAAGGATTTGGGTTCAGAATCTCTAGGGGGCTGTCAGTTTAACTCTGCCATGTCAAGAGCTTTTTTATGTGTCTGTTTAGTTCCTTCTTGGATTTTCTTTTAGCATTTTTTTCTTTCTTTTTGTTAAATAAGTGCATGAAAATAATCTGTTCTCATCTGCTGAACAAACTTTGTTGGTATTTTAACACAGAGCCTCTGCTAATTATGTGAGTGGACGGTTCCTATTTCATGCGCTAACATAGCCTGACTCTCAGTTTATCAGGACACTGCAATTAGGCATGTTCCGTCCTGCGGTCATTTTCGAGATAATGCAATTACAGGCTGTGTTAACATTTGTCAGTCCACTGCACTGGAAATACCTACTGGATGCACTTAGTAAGCAGTATAAAAAACATGGATTAATTGATTCTTGTTCTTTTTAAAAAACATCTGCACATTGTTTGATTAAAAAGCAGTACAACAGTTCCTGGACTGCTTGCCCAAAGATAATGATAATCTGAACTACTATCTGAGGAGGAAGCCAGTGGGGCATTAGCAAAAGCTTTTAGAATTGTTACCAGGGTTTTACCACTGTTTTTTAATGTATAGTTCCCTTGACTAGTTGAGTGTATGCTTTTTGATTTATTTTTTTTAAAATTTTTTTTTTTTTACATATCACAGTAAAGTGTGTGTTCTGTTTCAGGCCAGTGTCAGGGTTTTTACATCACACATCCTTCGTTGAGGATTAGCCTTGCCTACTGTTTCTGTCAGCAGTATTATTTACATGTATTTTAGGATTTTGTAAAGTACTCCTATTGATTAATTGACAGGAGGTTGTAGATTGCCCCCTAAGCAAACAGAAACCATTATGTTAGTTGTATTAACACAAGAAGGTGGCAAAACGCTATACAACTCGAGGTTATTATGAACTACCGGACTGGGCTGTTCCCAGCCGTGCATGTGACTCAGCAAGTCACTTAACATCGTTGTTTTTCCCTTTCCTTGCCTGTAGAATTGAGTTAATACAATAGCACGCACTTACCTACCCCACCAGGGTGGCTGCAAGGACTGAAAGGTCAGTGTTTGGGAGACATTTTGATGGTTTACACAATGCCACAAGTTGTTTTTTAAAACATTCAAATAATTTCCTTTATCGTTAGTGAAATGAGATTTTTTTCCATGACAAGATTTTTATTAAGTTCCTCATTTTTCAGAGCAGCTGGCCTGGATAAATCCTAAACGTGTAGGTTTGTAAGGGAACTGTGGACAGAAATGATGTGCCGAGTCATTACTGCATTCTGCTGGAAGGTTCTTGTTTATGTCCAGCTCTGAAGCTGGAACTCACAGGGAGGCTGGTTGATGAACAGAAGGAACTTCTTGAAAAACAATTCACCAGAAGTACATTATGTTGTGTTTTCCCAAAATATCAGTGTTGTCAGTTCAATGTAGTTAATGGTAGTAAAAATCTTGTGCTCTGCTCTGGGTGAGAAGATGTGGTCCTTATTTTCTGTGCGTAAGTGGAGCTTTTGCTGACTTGAGTAAGCCAGACCTGTCATTTTTATTCAGGCAAAGCTCTCATTTAGAAGAGTTTGCCTCAGTAGGGTTTGACCCATTTTTACTGTACTTGTTTGAACCTGCGGTTCCATATACCATCTGGCTATCCATCCTCATGCGCCTTTGCGTTGTCTGTCTGTCTGCTCAGTAGAATGCAATTTATGAATTTAACCCAGCTCTGCAGTTGTTGAACAAAAAAGACGAGTGCTTGGTGTATGTATCTACCTCAGGCCTCCTTTTCTTCCCCCTACTCTTTTTCCTAATGCCCTTGTCAGCGTGTGTTGCGTAGCTCTAAATCCAAGAGAGGCTTCCTTCAGTCATAGTAGGAAGGAAATCGCTGTTGTAGACATGACAAAGGTGGATGTGGCCAGCCATGCAGCAAACACAAATTAAAAAAAAAAAAAGGTAGAAAAGACAGAGAGGTTTGTGGGTCACATGTATTTCGTGAGAGAAAGGAGTCAGTGCATGTAGGTTTCTTTCATTTGGCTGCAGAAAAACGTTCAAATGAGCCTGTCCCTTTTTACTGCTGCAGAAGGTAAGAGACCTAATTTGTCTAATTGAAATTATTTATTTCAACTATAGTAACATAATTTTGCTCAGGAAATGAAATTTTCCTTAGCACCGTCTAATCATTTTATCAGTTGTATCTGCTCATGCAGGGCTGATGCGATATTCTCTTGCCAACTTGGCATTTCTTCTGTGCTCTGCACCTTTTGACAATGGTCAATAACATCTTCGTGTAGAAAATTTTCGACATGTTACAAGACAGAAGGGTGCCTCTGACGGACTGTCTTCCATTTTGCAATAAGCATTTCAGGTTAGGCTTTGTGTACCAAGTAAGTATCTTTTGCAAACTGAAAGGAACCAAGTGTCCTATAAAAATGGATCTATTTACAGTGAAAATTACTTCTTGAAAGGCATTTGCAAAAGCTACCTGGAAGCTAGATCAAAATTAGCCCTTGTGAGAAGTGATTTTAATCTTGGGCTTTAGAATACATTGGGAATTTTTCCCACGCTTTGAGATGAAAAAGAACTATTAGAAGGGGCTAAAATAACAAAGAAAGGATTTTTCTCGTTGCTGAAATAAAAGCATATCCTCATTTAAAGACATCATTATCCTGTTAATGAAATTATCTGCAGTAATTTTGAAAATATCTTTATTAAACTGATAACAATGCAAATCTCTAATAGCCTGAGCAGTACTAGCCGTTGCACTCCTGATGGCTTTGGACCATCATCACAATAATATGTATTCAGCATTTTTGCTGTTGTCAGTTCCTGTTGTTTTAAGGAGCAGAGACAGGGCCTGTATTTGCTTGCCTGCAATCCATTCAGAGCCTATAAAGAAGAAATTTTCAGCGTTGTTTGCATCAGTGTAGAGAAGTCCAGAGGTTTTATCTTCGTTCTTGTTGATGCATTTTACTTCTGAAGGCCCCCTGGATAAATATGACCCACAGCTGGAAGGAGGACCTCCCCTTTCTCACATCCTCCTTCTCCGTGTTCTGCTTCTGACCGCGTCAGCCTTCTGTTCTTTCTCCACAAAGTCCCAGTTCCAGCAGAAGAGGTGGTGGCACATGTGCCAAGCCTTTCCGCTCTCGTCCACAGTAATACATGGACTAGTGCGAGGACAGCCTGCAAAGAAGCAGGAGTTGTAGTTTTCAATCTCCTCAGGTTTAGGAGGGAGTTGGTTCCTCTCTCTGGCATCCTGAGATGTGGCCTCACCCCCTGTGACTAGCCTTTTGCAAACCGTGAGCCCCCTGAAAGCTGTCACTGAATTTTGTAGAAGCTTCTGTGAAGAAATACACGAGTTCTGCGCTGCAATTGGACCAAGATGCTTCCCCGCAACTTTGCTGCTTGCCCTTAGGTACCGGGGCAAGGTGGGGAGCTCAGGTACAGCCCTGGGTTTAGCATTTCCCATTGCAGTGCTCTGCAGAGCTTTGTCTTGGCAGAAGCAGCAGATGGCCAGCTGAACTTTCCACACCTACTTCTCTTAAGCATGCATAAACTCCTGCATGTGGAGTCTGGGTTCCACTACAAGAGTGAAGCACTAAGCTCTCAGTGGTTCAGGCACTCTTTGTGCCCTGAAAGAAACTGTGAGAACAGTTCTCTTAAAGAAAGTCCCATGGGTGGTGATTGAGTACGTGCGTAGGTGCACATGGCATACCTTCCGTCCTGGCCAGCCGCAGGGCTCTTACGGAATCTTAAACATGGATAATCTTTCTTTTGCAGCACAATTATACACACTGGAGCTATGAATATTGACATCAATGAATAATTTTTCTTCCTTTTTGTGGGTGATTGAGCCTGAATGGGTTGGTACTACAGCATTCTTTTCCCAGACGGAAGAAATATGTGTTGTTACATTACAGGACACTTGCTGCCGTGGTGCTGCAGAAAGCAGAGGGTACTTTTTTTAAAAGATACAGATGTTGTCTTGTCATGGTGTGCTATAGAAAGAAACTTAAAACTTACTGTTATTTGCCAGGAAGAACCTTAGAGCTTTTATAGATGAAATTAGCTTGGATAAAAATTGCTTTCCAAGGCTTGGGTAATGGCGGTTACAGCAGCATTCACGAGCCATCCTGTTTTTGGGTCACACCAGAGATCTGGTTACTGTCTGTTAAGCTGCCCTGTGTTTAAAGCCTTGCTTTCTGCCTCGGTGTTTTGGATCTGAGAGGAAAGTTCTGGAGGCTCTGGGGAAACTCTCTAAGTTGTAATTGCCTGGAGAAAGGCCAGGGATACCAGGCATGGGCTTGTTTTCGAAGCTGGTAGGAGTTCCAATAGGATAGCTGCAGCTGCTGAAGGCACCCCATGAATGTAATGTTCATCGAACTGCCAGTTGTTGTACACAGGAAATGGGTTTCGCCGTATTTTCTCTCGCAGTAGATGTTTAGTTTTTCATAGCTTCGTTGGTGGTGAGAGGGCACCTTAGCCTACACAAACTCTCAAGCCTCCCTTTGGGTTTATATGGATCAGATGGCAAGCCAGTCATTTTTACTGGGCAGTATTATTTTTCTTTGTCTTGCAAAAACTGACCCAAGCTCCCCCTCCCTGTAGCTGTCAGTAGCTGGTGTAGTCCTGAGATGACTATGCGATTATCTGCAATGCTACAGCGACGGGTGAATAAAACTGTCACTCCAAAGCACTGGCAAACATCAAGGTGGGGGCTAATTCACCCACAGAAACATAACACAACAGCATAAAATATAGGCCTAACAGAGATTGCTGTGAGCAGCTTTTTGTGGCCTTTATCGGGAAAAGAGGTAGCTAGCTATTTGGGGAAGGGGTTTTTTGTTGTTTAAATGTTACTTACTTATAGGGAAAATAAGGAAGTGGGGAATTTCAAAATAGATACGGTGAGAAATAAAACCACCAAAGTCTAAGCCGGTTTGCTTTTTAATTAAAAGACATTTTAAAATTTCATTTTCAAGTACTTGCCTGATGGCTGTGAGGGATACAACAGTACCAGGATACTTCAGAGGTTTTTCATAGTCAGCTGTACAATGCTTATGAGTATCAGTGCAAGTTGTGAGATGTGTGTGTACAACATGTGCTCCTCTAAATGAGTGTGTAGTTTTGAAATTCACTTTTCAATGGCTGGTGTGTTAAAATGCACAGCTGCCTTGTTCCTCCATCCTGCATTAACCTGTAGCCTGGCTGATTTCATCCACTCCGCGCTGTGACATAGTGGCTAGCGTGACTGGTGCATGTGTCCATCCTGTCTTGTCTTTTCTTTGTCTGTCTGTCCTGCAGCTTTTGTCTGTGTGTGTCTATTTGTAGATGAAGGGGCGGAGGATAAGGTGGGACCGCTACAGCACTACCCTGCTGCCGGCAGGGAGTGGCGTAAACACCTGGCCCCCTCCATTTCAGTGTCTGTGCCCGATGATGAGCCCTACAATTCGGATGAGGAGTACTATGAGCATCCTTTGTTCAGCTCGGAGTGGGCTGGCTCTAGTACACGTCCCAGTGCCACAGTGAAGAGCACAGAGGTCTTGTTGGGCCATAATGAAGGTGAACTGAGCATGGTCCCATTTTGTTCCTCTCCCTCGCTACCCACCTGCCATCCATTCCATTATATACGTGCTGGGATTGCTGCTTTCTGGGGAGGGAAACCTCACTGTGTTTTCTCCCCACATGGAAATGACGCCCCTCCAGAGTTTCTCCATCTCAAAGTGAAGCTGCAGCGTGAGCAATGAATGCAACTTTGGGGTCAGCGAAACCGTGGTCTCTGCTTAAATGGGGGCTCTTGATCTATTGGCCTGGCTTATGGCAGCTAGTTAAAAGAAGCGTAAGCTAATGTGTTCTTTGTGACAGTTGCTACCAAGAACAGTGTGCAGAATGGGTCAGAAGATTGTTTCTGGGGTTCAGTCAGTTGTTAGCACAACGGGGAAAACCCCGTGTCTATACTGAAGATAGCACTGGAAGGTCTTTAATTCTCCAGCAGGCAAAGGAAAGCAGTTTTACCCCAGTATACACAGGTGACTTCAGGCAGTATTGGGTCATATTTGATCTCCGGTGGTTTTGTGGATGTACTCAGTTAACATTGTATCAGCTGACTGCAAACAAGAAGAGGAAAAAAGTTTACTGTGTTTCTGTAGCCCTTGTCTATGTCCTGAGCACATCAGTGAGTAACTTTTTATCAGCGGAGGTTACGTAAAAGCGAATGGCTTTTGAGAAATCGAGAACCTATTTCAGTGACTAACAGGAATGCTGACTTCTCCAAGGCAAGATAGATCACGTTTCATCTTGCAGAATTTGACTAACTCAATCTTGGGACACAGCTGCTCAAGTTAAAGACAGTACTGAATCCTCTGAAGGTTTGTATCTCAGGAGAGTGGAGGTGTATACCTGAAATTGCTCACTGGGTCATTTCAGAAAGCAAGAGTTGTTCAGAATTAACAGGATAATCCCACCTAATACTGCAACAGCACCAGAAAGAGGTAAATGCTTATAACTGAAGATTGTTAATGTCCACACATCTGCCTGAAGCTGACAGACAGAAGATCACAGGAGTAGCCTTACTGTAGCTGGGTGCCTGTAGCTGTGCTTAACACTCCTGGACTGGTTAATGCGTGGGCAGCTTCCTTTTCAGTCATGTGCATCTGTAAGGTCTCAGAACATTGAGGAGGCCAGGGGGAGGGAAGTAAGCTGGATCATCAGTGACAAGACAGGCATTATGAAACAGCCCTCCTCACTTGCTGCCTGTAAGCAAACAGTCTGTTTGGCATGAAAGAGTCTGCTGCACAAAGGGAGTCTGTAGGATTCTTTCATTAACTCACGGGTAACTTTCTGCTTTGGTGAGTAATTAGTTTAAATCATACGGCATTGTGTGAAGTATCTCAGGAAATGGAGGTGTATACCTGAAATTACTCAGAGTAAAATGAGAGGCTTTCCTTAAATTTTTTTAGTTGAAAGGGATGCATATGCCAAGCTACATAAAACTGGGAAAAGAAGAGTAAAGCAAGTTACTCAAGACAAGGCCTCTGTAGCTGGACACCTGCTGTTCGGCCAGGCTGCTTTTGTAATCTGCCCATGTGTAAATACCCCTGTAACACCCGGGCATCGGTCCAGCTCTGATTCTGAATCTTCTGGCTTCTGTTCATTTAAGATATAGTATCTAACCTTAATTACATTTTTATATGTTATTAATAATGTGTTGTATTTTGCATAGCGATATTTTCTTAACCTTGAATAGTGTTTATGTTCCTTAAATCACTTTTTAATGGCCGTAACTGAAGTGGATGGTTGATTGGTTTTAACTGGGCCAGTCTCAGGAGAAAAATCAGGCCCTTGTAAAGAGTTTTTACTTTAATACCAAGAGGCTGGATACGGCCACTGGCTGGTTCGAAAAAGCCACTTTGTTCTAAGTCTGAATCAGCTAAGTCCTCAAGTGTGAGAATGCTTTAAACCAAGGGGGTCATCAGGTTGACTGCAGCGTGGCTGCTGGTCAGCTGCTTAGGTATGTTACTGAATCAAAGGTTTCACACTTATTCCTGACTTCTTATCAGAAGGGATACTAACGGAGCACAGTAATATTCTGTCTGAGTAGCAATGGCAGGAGTACAGACCAGAACAGAGACTTCCTAATCATTCTGCCATGGCTTGATACTACAATACAGTAGGCTGTAGGCTGAGTGATGTATTTTAGAAATTCAAATGAACAAATAGTTATCTTGGACTTGTTAGTCTCCTTGACTTAGTGGTGAGGAGCCTGGGGGCTAGCGGGGAAACAGAAAAAGCAAATGTCGAGTCCTTGTGTTAAGTCTGTGACTTTCACTTACGGAGTTCCGACGTCAGGCAGCCTAAGGGAGAACCTGTTTATAAACCTGCTCAGTGTAGGAATCTTGGCTGAATTCTTGCAAAACCATTAGTTATCAGTTATGTGCAAGGCTTATTGAGACTATGGATGTGGCTCAATATTTTGCTAAATCCAAGTCCAAGTAATAGATTGATTTGCTGGAATTTAGCCATCAGTATTGCCAATGTCAGTGGAAAGAAATGAATACCTCATACCTTCCTCCACCTCAACTGAATGTTTTGCACTGGATTAAACAGCAGATTTATCAGAAGAATTTCAGTGTACTTCAAGCTCATTGATGCATTGGTATTGTCAGGGCCATCCATCATTCAGTACCATCTCCATTTGCAATGAATATTTGACCCACAGTCATCTTTGGGAGAGATATACCTGTGAAACACTTTCAGCTCTCATGTTACAGCATAAACATGCTGCTCTGGGAGGGACAGAGTTTTTGATTTCGGTTGGGGTTTTTTCCTCCCTAAGGAAAATTCAGTTCTACAATGACTAAAATGGGCTGGATACAAGCAGTCCTTTGACACATTTAAATCTAAAATGTTCAGAGCTGAAAGTGTCATGCAAAAGCAGTCCTGTTGAGCTGTGTGCTTGGTGTTTACTGTTCGTGTTGATGTCGCCTCCTTTTTCCATCCCCAAGAAGAAGAACCAGTACAGAGCCCGATGGCTGTGGAAGCGAAACCTGCTGCTCTTCCTGGGAAGCAACTGGGGAAAGAGCACGGGCCTGTTGAGCCTTCGGACCAGGCAAAGGGCCTCTGTGAGGGTCAGTCGGATTCGGGTTTGGAGGCCAAAGTATGTCGTGAAGACAAAGTGCCAAATGTGGCATCCAGCGGGGAGAGTGTAACCGCTGTGGCGGAAACGCCCCTGAAAGACACATCCCCTTCCTTGGCTGAGGAAGGTGTGTCCTCCTTAGGTTTGCATGTGTTTGCTGCCAGTGAATCCTGCTCCAGCTTTCGTCAGTGCTTCCCAAGGCTGCTTCATTTCCTGTTCTTCCCATTTATTAGTACGACTGCTCTTGTTATTATGCTTGAAGAGTGTGTAGCAGATAATATGATTGCATAGGTGCTGTATGACAACATGGTTTCCCACCACTGCGGCTGATGCCTGATTTTTTTACTTTGCCATGATAAAATACGCTTTGCAGCTAAGCTGATTCCTCTGCGTAAGCCTTTTTCCCTCATCTCAGATGTGTTTGCCAGTCACATTGCTAATCTATGTATATTTTTTTTCTTTTGGGGGCAGAGATTCATCTGCTTTTCTTGCAAAAAGTAGATTTATTATCTTTGACTATTGACATAAAGAGGCTTAAACTGTAGAAATGTTTTCATTTGCAGTGTGCAGGTTTTTTGTTTTGGTTTTTTTTTGTGTGTGTGTGCTTCAGTGCATTCCGGTTTAATTTCCCCAAAGCTATCACTTCTTATGTCATATCCTTGCCGTTCATTGCAGTGCAACCCTCCTCGATCATTGCCAGAACTCTGATTTTTTTGTGTGTCTTACCTTATTACAAATGTTTAACCCGGCCGGAGTGCTTGGGTCAGGCAAAACCTCCATCACTTCCACTGGGATGTTTGCCTTCACAGCAAAGTTTAGGATTTGGGTGCGTAGTGGGAAGTTCTGCTTACTGAACAAAATATTTACTGCAATCATCTGTCAGTACGTAAGAACAAGGCATCAAGATTTTCCTTTTAATGGTAATTCTCTTCAGCCAGTGCAACAAGATGTAAAGAGACATTGCATGGAGTAGTGATGTACCCGTTCACTCCCTGGCTAAGGAGTGCTGCATTTGGGAGGGGGGAGTTCTGACTGGCCCAGCTAAAGAGTGTTAAATTCCTTTGGCAGTCAGAATATGCCATTGGTATTTGCACTACAGTAGTAGGAACATAACAAAAGTCAGTGTCTAGCTATTTAATTTCTGTGAAACGGGAGTGACATCAACTCAATGGCCATGTTTTTATACTTCATAGAGTGTGCAAGTATGTCACCAAAGGCAAAACCATAAGGTTACTGTAGAGCTAAACTCCTGTTTTTTCTACCTGTAGAGTTTAGAATGGCAGTTGCTTTTTTGACTAAATGTTAACATATACAAATATTTAAAGAATGACCAATACTTTAATACTAATTGTTCTAAAAAATTCAGATTCATCAAAGCAAAAAGATGTCTGTGGACTCGACCCAATGCTTGTTGTAATAAGCTTTAGAAAAAACTCATAAAACTTTTTTACAAATTACTGCAGAAATTTCTGCTGCATTCTGCAGCATCTCTCTTCATATTTTCCATAATAGGAAGATTTCCATATGATAGGAATCATTATATTCCATAGGACATTAAAAAAGAACAAGCTATTAATGATTAACAGAGCATGTATAAAAAACTTAGCTATGTTTTACTCCCTAAAAATATAGTGGCAATCTATAGAGTAGCATTTTTAGTTTCAAATTAACTTTAATTAGGGCCTGATTTACAGTCATTAAAACATGCCAAGTGTTCTTTGGGTTCAGTTACAGCTGAAGATGGCTGGCCATTTTGAAGACCAGACCTTCAAGATCTGGGACTATTAATAGCTCTGTTACTGGTTGACACATACCAGTTTCATAACCGCAGTAAGATTTTTGTCATTTGCCAAAGAGTAAATGTCAAAAGTTGGTACAATAAAAAAACAACCAAAACCAACAGCCTCTTTTGACACTTGCAAAACTTATATGCATTGTTTCTTTAGTTTAGGCTGCATGTAGAGGAAAAATGTAAAATAGATATAGAAATGTATAACTATGTATGTTTTAAATGTTGTCAACACACAAAGATACTACTGATTGGACTTAATCTTGCAGATTTTACTAACTCAAAACTAACGTAAGTTATGGAGTCCAGCAAAGCATACCAATGAAGTGAGGATTGCTTGTGGTTTTACTGTGGTATACAAACCATGATGATGAGGAAGTCACATGAAATCATCTCATTTCAGTGGTCATATATTTTTATATGTACAACACACATTTTCACTATAAAATCATATATATTGAAAGGAAGGAAGGGTTTAACACTTTAAAGCAGATTTCTAGGTGGATGGCTTTGCTGCATGTTTGCATCTTTCTCCCTCTCCTTTCCATCATTCATACCAAAATGTCATTGTGAGCCACGCGACTGCCTGCCTGTAAGTGCTTTAAGTAATTTTGCTATAAAACCCAAACAAACTACTTCAGATTTACTTGCAGCCACGAAGATGGAATTCCGTGTCCAGGAGGGCGCACGCCCTTTCACAGCAGAACCATTAGACACAAAGCAACATGAATCTGGGAAAGACAGTAAGACTGGTGAGCAACCTAAACATGATGCCTTAGTTCCACAGCCAGCAAAAACAGAGGCTATAGATAAAAAGGATTCACAGAGCAAAGACAAAGAAAAAATGCCTTCACCTCTATCAGAACAGATCTTGGAAACGGATTCACAAAAGAAAGGGCAAGCCAGTTCTGCAGTACCTGCTGCCAAGCCTCCTGCTTCTCAAGAACAAAAGGACTTGTCCTGTGAACTGCCTAAAGAGAGCAAAACAGAAGAAAGGACTGCAGATGTGCCCTCATCATCCAACCAAGTTATGTCTATGAAATTTAAAGACGACCTTAAAGATGTCCAAGATCTTGCTGTCAGCCATGGTGAAAGTTCTCTGTTGCTATCAGAACCCAAGGCAGAAGCAGCCAAAAGTGAAGTTCCTTCAGGCCCATCTCCTGCTGTCCCCCAGGAGCTTCCACTCAAAGACAGCTCCAAAACAAAACAGGAACCCGCTGACCAACTGTTTGCCAAAGATCTCACTAAAGATGAACAGATCCACAGAGACAGAACACTAGCTCTGCAAGAAGTCTCAGTAGTAACTGTAGATGGCCTGAAAACTCCAAGCACCCAGAAAGTCCCTGCATGGGGGGAGGAGAAGGACCTGACCAAGGATGAGAGTGATGAGGAAGAAAGGTATGACTTCTATGATAAAGGGGAGGCTCGAATATTAGATGACGGTAAATTTACCACAAAACCTGAAGTTAAGACACTTTCCCTAGACAAAGCAGACCTTCAAAAGGATGATGAAGCTAAAAAGTCACCCGATATTCTCAAAGCAGAAATAGAAATGGACCTAAGTGGGCTCCCAGCAACAGTAGACATGAAAAAGGAGGTCCAGCCAAGCACACAGGTACCCCCAGCCAAGCTAAGCCATGAACTCACCCTTGAGAAAACAGTAGAGCATCCTGATACCACTCAGTTATCCAGAATGACAGAGAAAGCCCCTGAGGCACCAAGTTTAACCCCTGACAAGACTCCTACTCTAGAACCTTCTCAAGAGAAAGATGTTAAAAAAGATACCAAGGAGGATAAGACAAATGTTTCAGCTCCTCATCAAATGAAAGAAGAGGAGGATCGATCGGGAATGTCGAAGTATTTTGAAACCTCTGCTCTGAAAGAGGAAGCCTTCAAAGCAGACGCTCTGAAACAAGGTAGTGATTACTATGAGCTAAGTGACACTAAAGAGAGTGTGTATGAGCATTATCAGACAGATCGTCTAATACCTGAAGACAAAGAGAAGGAGGAGGAGGAAGAATTACAGGCAGAATTGGATCGGCAGCAGAGTGGGCCTGCTCATGAAATAGGGTACAGTACCCTGGCTCAGAGCTTTACATCAGACAAATCTGAAGAACCAAGTTCTCCAACAGAAAGAATGTTCACTATAGACCCCAAAGTCTATGGAGATAAGAGAGAACTCCACAGTAAAAATAAAGATGACCTAACTCTGAGCAGGAGCTTAGGACTTGGGGGGAGATCTGCAATTGAACAGAGAAGTATGTCTATTAACTTGCCCATGTCCTGCCTGGATTCAATAGCTCTAGGATTTAGCTTTGGTCGTGCACATGATCTTTCTCCCCTTGCCTCAGATATTCTGACTAACACTAGTGGAAGTATGGATGAAGGTGACGACTACTTGCCAGCAACCACACCAGCAGTGGAGAAGGCCCCTTGCTTCCCTATTGATAGTAGAGAGGAAGATGAACACATTGAAGAAGAAAAAGCAATGGCAGAAGAGAAAGTCCAGCCTGAGACCTTGGTTGAATCACCTTTCTTGGCCAAAGAATATTACAAAAATGGGGCTGTCCTGGCTCCTGACCTGCCTGAAATGTTAGACTTAGCAGGAACAAGATCTAGATTAGCCTCCGTGAGTGCAGATGCTGAGATGGCACAGAAGAAGTCAGTTCCTTCTGATAGTGCTGTGGAAGACAGCAGCACAGCCCTGCCACCTGTGACAGATGAAAATCATGTAACTCTAAAAGCTGAAAGTCAGCTAGAAGACTTGGGCTACTGTGTTTTCAATAAGTACACAGTCCCACTCCCTTCTCCAGTTCAGGACAGTGAGAATTTGACGAGCGAAACCTGTCCCTTTTACGAAGGCACAGATGAAAAACTGAGACGTGGCCTGGCTCCTGACCTGTCTTTAATAGAAGTGAAGCTGGCAGCAGCTGAAAAATCTAAAGAAGAATTCCTAGGTGAAAAAGACTTAGGTCAGCATGCCACTGGTGAGTCCATTCTGGCAAGGGACTTTGAGCAGGAGAAAAAAGAGAAGCTAGATACTGTGCTAGAAAAAAGCGAAGATCAAGTTGACTCTAACGAGGTCTATCCAATTAAAGGTGCAGAGCCGGAAAAGACCAGACCTGAGGCAATCCTAGAAATGAAAGAAGAAAGTGTGGCCGATAAAGTTCATGTAACCGATGATACCATGTATGACAGAATATCAGCTTCAGAGATAGCAACAGGAAAGGATGCCATTTCTATGTTGATGGAGAAGGAGAAGACTCTTAGTGTTGTTCCTGAAATAGCTGAAATAGAAGCTCCAATAAAACCAGATTACAATGCTATAAAGCACGATTTGGAAGTGGCTGCAAGGAGAGCTGACCAAGAATATCAAAGTCAGTTAGATACTAAGGTCAGCGAGGTTGTTTCGCTCCCTTCAGGGAAGGACCAAGCCCTGGTTAAAAGAGCAGAGCCTGAACCCAAAGACGCTCAAGAGAAAGATCAGACCATCGTGTCCAGAGAAGCAAAGGATGCAGATGTACTTTCCAAGACGGAGCCTAGTTATGTGAAGGACAGCATCAAACTGTCTGAAACAGAAATAAAGGAAAAAGTAACTAAGCCCGATCTCGTACATCAAGAGGCAGTTGATAAAGAGGAATCTTATGAATCTAGTGGAGAGCATGATCAAGCCCAAGAAGGTTTGAATGGAGAATCCTTGAAACCAGAGGATATTAAAGCGGAACCTCTAAAACCTCCCATGTCTGTGGAAGAGATGCCTGCAGAGTTACCAGCAAAGGAGCCTTCTGTGGAGCTTCCAAAAGCTGAGCCTCTCCAGGAAGAGCCTGCTGAAATTCAGATGGAGAGCATACCACAGCCTGCAGAAGGACCTGAAAAGATGCCTGAGACAGCTGTGAAACCTACAGAAATCCAAAAGCTGCTGCCATGTGAAGTGACACCTGGGGCCACAGAAGGGGAAGAACATGAGGAAGAAGAGGTAGAAGTAGAGCAAGAAGAAAAAGAAGATAAACAGCATCTTATATCAGAAATACCCCTGGAAGCAGACTTTGGGAAACCTACCGCTGAAGAAATGCTAGCCAAGGGTAGCCCAGAAGCACTGCCTGAACTGAAAGGCATTATTGAATCAGTGGTGACAGTAGAGGATGACTTTATCACGGTGGTGCAGACAACAGTTGATGAGGGTGAATCTGCTTCTCACAGTGTGCGCTTTGCTGCTACTCAACAGGAAGACATCGAAACAGGGGACTCCCAGGCTGAAGAGGAGCTGGAGGTTGAGGAAGTGGCTGACATTCAAGTTGAGCCCAAGGAGGGCTCCCCAGAAGCTCCTGCTTCACCTCAGAGAGAAGAAATACTGCTCACCGACTACAAGACAGAGACGTGTGATGATTACAAAGATGAAACAACAATCGATGATTCCATCATGGACACAGACAGTCTCTGGGCAGATACTCAAGGTGTGCATTATCCTTTCTGTTTTGTCTGTTAAATATTTTTGCTTCCAAATCATAATGATCAAAAAGCAAAATTATTATAGTTGTAATAATAATCTCAGCATGTTTCAGAAAAATGGTAAAATAGTCTGCCTTTTTTATTAATCCATCTGCTCTGTCTTCAACTATTTTTTCCCTGCTCCACTGCAGTATTGTTAACATTTGTTATTAATCTTCTGTTTGTTGTTATAATTTGCTCTGATCCTACAGATGATGATAGGAGCATCATGACTGAACAGTTAGAGACTGTTCCTAAAGAGGAGAAGGCAGAGAGAGAATTGCGAAGATCATCTCTTGATAAGCATAAAAAAGAGAAACCTTTTAAAACTGGGAGAGGCAGGATTTCTACTCCTGAAAGGAAAATAGCTAAAAAGGAACCTAGCACACTCTCCAGAGATGAAGTGAGAAGGAAAAAAGGTTCATTTAACACTCCCTATTACAATTCTTTTTTTTTTATTATTTTTTTTATTATTGTACAGTACTATCCGGTTACTCTGTGGTAGATGATGTATACCTTAACGGTATTAACAGTAGTGCTTTTTAATGAGATATTGTGCAACTATATGAAAAGCCCTGTGCAAGGCTCACTGCTCCACCGTTCCCATTTCAATTGTAGGCATCCCCACTGACCACTGGGTAACACATCTGAGGTTAATGCACCAGTGCTCCCCCTCTTCCACTTAGGAGCTCGTCACCCCTGTAGAAGCGACACATCAGGTTGGAGTTGTGGAGCAGTGGGCCTGCCACTTGATGTATTGTCATATGAAACTGTTTGCTGTTTTTTTCCTGATTCTATGTTTTTGTGTTTTCTTGTCCGTAGCAGTGTATAAGAAAGCTGAACTTGCTAAAAAAACTGAAGTTCAGGCCCACTCTCCCTCCAGGAAAATCATTTTAAAACCTGCTATCAAATATACTAGACCAACTCATCTCTCCTGTGTTAAACGGAAGCAGACAGGTGACTGCGTTCTGTTCAGTTATGCAATGTGGCTGGCAAACATAGACATATTTTTTTTTGTAAATCTCATGGCTATAGCAGCTTCTCTATTTTTTTTTTCTTCCTCCAAGAATATTAGTCTTCACAAATAGTATTGCTTTTTTTAGTGTTTTGTATCATTTTTCTTTTCTTCTTTTTTTCCTGGTATTTGTTTGTTTATTTAATGGAGGCCATGATCATGTATGCTTGTCATTGCTTGGACCTCTAAGTGCTGTGGTTGTAACTTGGCATCGTGCTTACAGTGTGGTGTTGTAGGAATCTCTGCTCATCATTTTGTTCTTTTTCTTTTTCTTTTTTTTTTAATTATGCCTTTTTTTTTTTCTGGTGGGAAAATGTTGACAGCTTAAACCATGGTATGCATTTCCGTTATTTTGCTTTTTTACTCTCATGCATAATAAGAAGTGTTTCAAATTTATATTTTGTTGATTGATGTTATCTGCATTGACACTTCCCAATCTGTCACTGATGTTTATGCTGTACAGTCAAAATCCACAGGGGGAATCCAACCACATGCAGCATATGAAGCTGAGAGAGAAGAAATCTGGGCTCACACTACGAATGCATTCCAAGCAAAAACCTTAATATTTGGTACAGGAAGATGAAAGGATGAAACAAATCATTCCTCTTACATCTTGATAGGTGTATCATAATTTAGAGGACCAAAAAGAACACTTTCAGCATTTTCATCATATTACTTGTTGCTGTGCGCTCAGGGTGAAAAGATTAACATCTTGAATTTCCTGGTGATCTTCAAAAAAAATTTGCTAAAAGAGGCCAGGTTTTCTGTCATGTAACATAGCCGCATGCTGCAGTGCGGTGGTTCGTGAGTGAAACTAGGGTTAGTAAGAGAAGAACCATGCACAGCAATGCAGAACTAAAGCGGCCTCTTCTCATGGCTTAGAAATGAAGAACAGGATTTACTACCCATCCTGTAGTTAAACAGTGCAGTACCAAAAGTGTTCATAAGAAGTCGCTGCCATCCAGTTTTGCACCAATGAGTCACTCCTAATTTAGACCAGTCTCAGGATGGAGGTCTGACTAGTGAGCATACAGTAAAAAGACAGTTAAACGAGGGTAGCTTTAACATCGTGCCTCAGCTGTGTGAAGTGTGTGCTGCCTCCTGGTTGTATTCCGTTAGGACAACAGCACTAAATACTCGGTCCAGTCGCCTTGCCTCTGTGAGGGAACCTGGTGCTTTTCCTTCCCCCCTCATGAGAAACGGAGCCAGGGAAGGACATGCAGAGATGGCTCCTCCTCAGTTCGCAGTCTCTGGGCCATCCTAACTTGCTCTCTGGACCAGAACTACACAAGAGCGAGGAATTTTAAAAAAAAGATTAAAGCAATTCTTCTTGCTACCTCTTGCTGTTTGCTGAAGCACAGCTTGATCAGCTCAGAAGTTATGACCTATAATTCACATATTCTTTCTAAAGATCCAGGGGGTTCAATAAGCGGTGGAAACGGGGGGAAAAAGTGTTGGCTTTGTAGCGTTCCTCTGCTTTGTCTACAGCCATGTGGTCAATGCTGTCTTGCTCAGGTACTCTACCACTTCTCTGAACTCTTCTGGCTCAGTAGCATCCCGGAGAGGCCTGAGTCATATCGATAGACTTGCATAAGGGAATCTGCCTGCTGCACTAGATGCATGCTGCCTGGTAACTGTCAGAGCTTTTTCTCTCTCATTGCAATACCCAGTGAAGCAAATATATTAGTCAAAGTGAAAAACGTAATAAAAAAAATGACCTCTCAGTACACTTAAATCCCAAGATGGAGAGCCATCAAAATAATGGATCCAGATTGATCATAAAATTTGCAGTAATGTGAGTTGAACTTTGAGGTTTGGGCTTTAGAGCAGAGTAGCTCAAACCACACCACAAAGTGAACAAAAATATCTCTCAGAATGTTTCACCACACTCAGTGTTGCCAGAAAATTCAGGGTGTCCCTTATTTTCTTCTACCTCACCTTTTTATGCTCACTGATGGGGCTTGAGGGGAGGCCATGTGGAAGGATATCGCATAGTGCCACGCACTAAAAGTGTAGGCAGCCACATAGTCAGCCTACATATCCCTGAGCCTGAACTAGTCATCCAGTTCCTTCCAGGATCTGGAATTTAGGAGGACATTATGTCTCTCACCTTTGTCCCTTTATGTAAAATATAGCACCATTTCTTGAAGCCAGTTTCAACTGCCAATGTGTCCTGTTTGGAGCTTTAGTGATCCGTTGGCCAGTAGATCGCCACCAAAAGTCCCTCGGCAGTTTGGTCTATACAGCTTTGAGTTAAAACCTTCATGTTGCGTTTACTGTAACTTTAAAACGGAACATGTCCAGTCGTAAAATACAAGCGTCTACAAAAAAAGTTAATATTTGGTTGTATTTTCTACATGGTGGCCCAGGAATTTACATCTTTCCTCTATTTCCCCTCAATACCAGAAAAAAATTCCCAGGTTACTGGTGAGCACTGGCAAATACTGGTAGCTTACACTCATATCCACAAGGGAGGGACTGCTTTTTCAGAGACTCATCCTTGCCATTGGAAAAAGAAACTGCACGGCCAGCTCTGAGGAAAGAGTTGTGAAGTCTTTGCCTTGAGTGGTGTAGTTCCATGAGTGAAACCCCAATCTGACTCGTGTTTTAGCGGCTGCGAGATGCTGCTGCAGTTGTGCCATCAGAGGAGTGTTTATGGTGATGCGGCCAGGACAATTGCCTGGCTGTGAGCTGGAGTCACTATGTGATAGGCTTCTGTTCCTTGTCTTCAACTCTGAGGTCACCTCCTGAGGTGAAATATGTTTGTTGTGTATTTAAACTGGCAGCGGAGCCTGTAGAGATCTTTTGTTCAGACGGAGAAGTTTTGCTTTCAGGTAAGTCAGTGCCAGCAGCACAGCTAACTCTTTCTGCTTCATAGTGGTGGCTGGTTAGGGTTCAATGCTGAGGGAAGGAGGAAAGAAGCTATTTGTGATTTTTTAGAAGAGATGCGAAAGAGACCAAATTCAGCAGTAACAGATGTGGTAAAGTGGGATGCAGGAGGGCTGTGCTGTATTTATCCCTGTTACAAATTCAGAAGAACTGAAGTATGCAGTTATATATCCTTTTCCTCCTCACAAGTGTTCTCTCCTACTCCTTCGATTAAAAAAAAAAACAAAAAACCCCAAAACACAAAACAAAACCAACAAAAACCAAAACACCAAAAAAACCAAGTAGCAATGAAATTCTATTAAGAGGGCAAAACTAGACTAGGAAGTGTGGTAGAAAACCAGGGATCTCCTCACCACGCCTGGGAACAGTGCAGGGAAAGGAGAAAATTAATTGGTTCTGTTCTCTATGATACATCAGGATTGGTTTTACTGTTGGAAAACAGTTGGGTTTACAGCAACAGATTGTCATCTGTGACTGCTGTCCTGCTTCTGCATTTAGTAAGGGCATCCTGGCACAGATGCCAAACAATTTCACATCTAGTTTTTGTGTGGCAGATCACTTCCTGAGTGATGTTGGGGTAAAAATAACCTGCTTTCTGAAAAGCTCCCTCATTCCAAAACATGTAATAAGGATGGAATCTGAGTCAGAGGAAAAAAATCTTAACTCAAACCATGTTGTAGCAGATAAATGAAATGCTGATTTAACATCCTTGATGTCCCAGATATAACTTGAATTGCTAATGTCTGAGGGCTTAGTTGACCCCTGGCAACTAGAAAGATAACTCAACAATGAATCTGTCTCCATTAGGAATGTTGGGTAATATTTTGAAAAGTGGTGATTTCAGGGGCCTCTCAAAATTTTTATTTGTGGATTACCTAAAGGAGCCTGATTTTTAAAGGACAGTCCTGAACACCAGGATGCTAAGGTGACTGAGGATTGACCTTCAATACCTCCTGTAATTGTCAACTATGTCTTGAACTTCTTACTGTAGTTTCTAGACTTCTAAGAACACAAATATAGATTTTTCATTTGTTTGAAATGTGCAGAATACCATTTTGCCTCAAGTATGATGAATATAGGATGTTTCTAAGGCAGGTACATCTTTGCATGCAGTTCACTGAGAGTAATTCACATGGTAATTGCTTTGCACAGTAGTTCCAAGGCATTTAATTGTTCTAACAAGTGTACTAAGTGGAAATGCTTATTATTATCATTTCTAACTATCAAGTCTTTCTTTGGGTCTCTCAGCAGCAGGTGGTGAAACAAACCAGGCTCCTGGTGTATTTAAACAAGCAAAGGAAAAACTCTCAGTGAGTAAAATCGGCTTATCGTTCATCTTTATAATCTCCTTTTGTCCTTATTTCAGATTTTTTTATGTTAATTCAGTAAGTAATTGTGTGTTCCATTTAAAATTTGCGTTCCATTTAGAATTTGTTTGCCATATTCATTATTCATTTAAAAGGGTAATTAAAACCACCTTTCCTGACTAACCTCTGCATTACAGTCCCGGGGTAGTAGATGATGACAGTTTTCAGATCCATAGGGGGCACACAGACTCCAAACTGCGGGAGCTGGATGTTGTTCAGCATTTTGAGCGAGGTCATCTGCCAGGACAAACTATGTACCTCGGTCCTTTCTGCAGCATGCGACTCGTACTGCCACCTTTTGTGATTGCTGTGCAGGCAGAAACCCTCCCCCAGGACTCGCTGGATGTCATCTGATGCACCCTGACACAGCCATGCCTTCTGCACAGGTCGTGCCTGTGTAGACGTTATTGGCCAGTAGCATTTTACACGCAATTAAGTGATTTCTGAATGGCTGTTGCCTGGATTGGTGATTTCCGTCTGTTTTAACCTGACAGTTACATGTCCTGCCTTCAGCTGCTCTGCAGCCTGTTCTGCTCCCTGTGTCTGCCTCTGCTCTACTGAGTTTCCTTCAGGAAATGCCGCAGTGCCTCTCCACCCTGCTCCCATGCTGACCCTGCACTCTTCCTGTCCCGCCACTCCAAAATCCCCAGCAAACCAACCTATTTTCACCATCCCCTGTGCAACTCTCTTACAGGACACTGGCACATGCTAATTCCCATCTGCAGCCCAATACTTTGTTATTATTAGCCATCACTAACAATGCAGAAGTTCTTTAGGATTCCTCTAAATTTCCTATTATATTCCATGGCTGATTTGTTTCATCTGTCTAACCAGATCATCGGTTCTTTGGGGAACAAAAAACTTATCTCAAAGTGCTGGATGTTATTTATGAATTGTAACAAATGGTTAATGATGATAGCAGCATACCTGATGGGAGGCGTTGGAGGAGCTGTGAAATTTAGACCTGAATTCCACCATGGAGTCTGGGATTTCATGGGGTTTTTCAGGTCTGACCCATTTCAGCTTATAACTGAGAAACTGCTAGAGCTTCTTCACTAGTATAGTAAGAAATGTTTGGACAGGTTTCTGGTCTGAGTCAACAGTATGGTTTATTACTGTCTGTTTTGGGGAATGATCAACAGTTAAGCAAGAGAAGTCAATGCTAGCCCATTTTCAGTCATCTGTGTTCATGGAGTGCTCTAAGTATAAGCACTACAAAATAATTCTCTGAAATTACTGGCTTTCTATACACCTTTCTTGTTCCTGTCCCTTATGTTATGTCAAAGATCACAAGTCTGTCCCCTGCTTCCTTTCTCTCCCTGTTGCCTCACTTCTCTGCCACACTCATGCGTCTTCTTGGACATTTCCTCTTCTGTGCGTTGACTTCAGCCTTGCTTTTATAAAGACCTCACCCTTTTTGTTGTTGTGTTTCTTCCTGATTCTCAGCTTTTATGTCCTTCAAGTGCAGCCTTCTCCTCTCCACTGGTAATATTAGATCATCCAACCCGGTCAGTTTTGTTACCCATCTTCAAACTAGTTTACCGCTTCGCAGAACAGGTTCAGGAAAGGCTAAGCAGTTCCATCTGCTGGAAGGAGTTGTGTACCTGCGGTAGTGAGATGCTAAGAACATCAGCCATGTGTTAAGAAAACTTCTGAAATAAAGTGAGGTTTCTGCATCCCAACTTCAGCAGTCCCTGAATCTTAGGGGTTGCTGAAATCTGGATAGATTCTGGCCATATTCTGCTCTTATTACCAAGGCTAAAAAGTGTATCGCTCCCTAAATAACACCAAAGAGATCTAGACTGCAATAATCTCAGAGCAGTGCCTCAGCTCAAGGTCACGCCTTTTCCCCAGCTGTTCCCTTGAAAGGCCTCAGTCTCGTCCATCTCTAGCATCCCCATTAGATGCACATATTCACAGAGGACGCTATGTGTAATCTGAGTGAAAAAGAGGGAGTCTCCACATTGTGCCTAGGATCTCAGTGTGAGTTTACCTGTCTTTAGAGCAGAAACATTTTGCGTGAGCTGTAAATTGAAAAAAAGAAAAAAACACTGAATGAACATTTGGGCCTCAAACTGTGCACGCTCAGCTGTATCTCAGGTTCGGAAAGCTGAACTGTGATGTAGGCCTGGAATTGTTTGTTACACAGTTCTGCAATTCTTAATCATGTTGATGTCAAGGATGACATTCAGCACACCAGCCTCAGTTTTCTGTAGCCTAAGCCAAATGCCTTTAAGTAGAGAGCTGACAACCTATTCTTTTCTCATTTTCTAATCAAGACAACTGGAGGAGTAACTCAGAAACCTTTTTTTGAACATTGAGAAAGTCTAGGTGACTGATTTAGATCAAATGCCACGTTTTTCAGGGCTAAAGTTCTGTACCAAATCCCATCATTATAGGCCTATTGAGATTGGTCCTATGCGTAACTTCATGCTTGCATGAATACAGAGAGATCAGGACTACATTGATAAGATAACAGCCTTGCAGCTGTTCTTTATAATATTAGTTATAGCCCTGGAAGAAATAAAAAAAATTGCTTAAGCAAGTAGTCCTATTCTCTTTCAAGGAAATTCCTTTTTGCAAAGCAGTTAGAGGCCCCTAAGTGTCAACAAAGAATGTTCAATGTGTCCTGTTGGTGTATTAATTGTTCTGTCAATGGGGTATTACCATTATTCAGAATCAGACAAGTATCTGATCAGAATGAGGTGTCCTGTCAGCCTTTCAACCATGCGGGTTTCCTTTCAGAAATTTCTGAATTTCTACAGAGTGACGGCAAATGCACAGAATACCACGTTTGGGGTGCATTAGGGATTTTGTGTGTACACAGTGGCACAAGAAGCAATACCGTCATCTTATTCTGCCATTGCGGGAATACTGGTATAACTTTGCTTTTAAGATTCCCACTGGTTTATTCTTGAAATATATCCCTCCAGGCTGCAGTCAAATGCACACTTAGTTTTAAAGGACTAGTATCTCTTAGCGCTCCTGTAGTTTTGCACTTGCTTCTAATTCAGCCACCCAGCAGTTTTACCAGCTAAATGCCGTACCTGGCACCAGTTTTGTCCGATTAACACAAGACAAAAATAGCATCTGCAGAAAAAGGCACTTGCTAGAATCGGTAACACAACTCAGAACTAAAAATTTCATGCATGTCAGAATTGCATTGACACCATTACCAGACATAGGAAAAGTATTAATTCATAGCTTGGCTTTTTTTTTTCTGGTCCATGTTGCATGTGTTTTCCTTTTGTCCAGCTTCATGTTGTGTTTTCTTTTGTTTGTTTTCTCATGACTAGACTGCCTCTTTGTCAAAGATTCCTGCCTCAAAGTCTAGAGCAAAGTCATTGCTTCCTCCAAGACCCAGCTCAGCTTGCTCATTAACTACTAAAAGGGCCACTTTTCTCGATACAGACAGTTATTATGTACGGCCCTCCTCAGCAGGCCCAAGAGACTGCTTGCCCTACTCAAAATCAGATGCTAAGGTAAGGTAGCAGAGTTGGTAGAGAGAGTTAGCTTGGAGATGTGTAGGTGAATTCTGTGTATCCCGTGCTCTCCCCACTGAGTTTGAGTAATTCTCTGTGAAGCTTACGTAGGATTACTTAGATCCAGTGGCAGGAAAACTGATTATTCAGGTTATAAGATTTGTGCTACGAAAAGGATGAAAACAAAGGATTTTCTCCAGAGGGAAACGTAAGTGAAATAAGTTATAACTGGAAGGACGTATCTTCTTTCTATTATGATATGGATGCTGCTTCATTAACTGCTAAGAAGTTGCGTGCACTTGCAACATGGGTAAGTGGCAAAGAACAGCAGTACTAATGTGCCTTCCAAGTTTGAAAAATGTCATTTTCAATCAGTTAATATTCTCTGAAAACAAGATTCAGTCCCCAGTGTAGGAAAGTACAGTTCTAATTGCCAGCAGTAAGGGCAGAAGCTGAATGCTCTAGGAACCTAATTTGGTCTATGCATGCAACCATGTTGAAGAAGTTGCAGTATAAATTTAAAGAGATGTTTGGCAGTCCATCCTAGCTTCCCCATGTTTACATTTCACTCGTGTTTCAAATCTACTTGATGCTGAGATCAAGACTGTCCCCATTTCAAAACCGTTTTCACTATTGACTCCATTTTCTGTGTAACGCTATGCTTGGTGTGTCTTTTACTGGTTGGGGCCATCATCCTATTTGCCCTTGGGACGACTATGTGCTTATGCAAGACTGTCTTTGGCTGCACATCCCATAAGTTCAAAAATAATCTAACATACATGTCCATTGCTCTAACCCTGGTAAAAAGAAAGTTATCTGCTGATTTCAGAAAGTAAAATATGAGTATGCAGAGAAGTAAGAGAATACACCAACATTAATAGTCCTGATGAGTAATAAACTGGGCCCATAGGATGAGGTGTCCACCTCTGTATATATAGGTTGAGAGAAATCACAGCCTAAAGTGTGAGTTTTGAAAACTAAACCTTCCTTTTTTTATTTTGCTGCTGTTAGGATGGAGTAAGCAAGAGTCCTGAAAAGCGTTCCTCTCTACCAAGACCTTCCTCCATCCTTCCTCCTCGAAGAGGTGTATCAGGAGACAGAGACAGAGAAGAGAACTCTCTCTCCCTCACAGCTTCCCTCTCCTCTTCAGTACGACGGACCACCCGTACGTTTTTTGCATATTAACCCTCTCCTGCTGCTGTGAATGTCTCCTATCGTTGTTAGATTTGTCACATTGCATCATGTGTCCCTGCCTTTTACAGAGGGTAGATGTGGGAACCCCACAGACTTTTTGTTCAGATACTAAGTGCTGAGCAACAAGGGCTTGAAACCAGGGGCAGGATGCACCCTTTCCATAGTCTGCAATGCCCAGAGCTAGGACTGCTGGTCAAACTGATCACTAACATTAAAAAATCCCTTTGCAGGGAGCTCAGAGATGGGTAAGATATTTAACATAGGGCATTTACAAACAGCAGCAAGAAAAATGAAGCAAACCTGAAGCAGACAATATAAAATATTCTAATGGATCTTGGAAAAGTGAACCTAATATTATAGTCATTAACTTGCTGTTTCACAGTCATGATCTCCCTGTGCTCTAATCCTAGGGTAAAAACTGCTGGGAAGTGAGATGTTAGTTTGTGCAGTGACTCACTGGGGGAAGTTAGGGTAGTAAACCATCAAGGTCCTTTTATGAAGACCAATGTTATCAAATCACAAGCCAAAAGAAATTACAGGACAAAAAATTTTACCAAATACCCCAGAATTTTTAGATAAATCTGCATTCAGCCCAGGCCTGAGAGCCTGGATGTGGCTCCCTGTGTTTCAATAGGAATTACTCTGGTTTCTCTCTTTAGAAACCAATCTCGGCCCCTTTTAAGACAGCTTAAGGGAAAGTAGATGATTAAATTAGTGTCCTTTGAAATTCTTGGGTGATGCTCCAAAGGTAAAACAGAGACCTTTTGTAAATGGAGTGACTCCCAGCTGGCACAGCAGCCCCTTCTGCTGACTAGGAGTAAGAGGCCATTGAGCATTTGCCAGTCTCGTGAGAGGCTAAGGAATGAAAAATAAATACACCAAAGCTGCAGGAAGCTGAGGGGAAAAAAAGTCATTCCCTTTCTGTCTCAGTTGGTATAGTGAGAAGGTTCTGGTTTAGAGTTGGTTTGGAAAGAAAGAAACCATTCAGGGAAACTGGAGGTGAGAGAGAAGTGTGTTCAATCTATCTAATGTCATGTACAGCAAAGAGTTTCTCCTGGACCCAAGGGGCAGCAGTGCATTGCATTTGGTCCACCACCATTAAACAAACAGAATGATTAATAAATAATTTAAATAAAATTTTCATTAATCCCACTGGGTGCTCTAGAGAGTCCCACTGAATTTATAATTCCTTAAAGCTTTAAAAATAGAAAACATACATGCACCCATTTGGCACTGGGGTTCCCGGGCCTTGAGGCTTGGTCTGGTCTTTCTCTCCGAGAGTGTTCTCAGCAAAGCTTTGCTTTAAGCAGCATGTGGAGATATCTCGGCTTCTGTTCATTTGTGTTTGAGAATTGCCAGCAGAGCTGGCTGCAGAAAGCACAATGCCACTACTAAACTGATGCTTGTGCTCAGTGAAAAGGACTGGCAATGCCATAAACACTGAGTGGAGCTGCTACAAAATATTACAGTATTTATTTATTTTTAACTTGCCCTGCAGATGTAACTAGAATGTGACTTTTAATGAAGGTTGCCTTCTGTAATTGCTTTTTTTCACTGCACTAATATAAAATAGCAATTGGACATCTGCCCATCCACACAACAGAGCTATGACTTGTTCATCAGGTGAATGCTCACCCAGGGTTCAGCTGCAGACACCAGATCACCAGCAGTGGTATGTGACCAGCAGCAGCCAAGCACTCAGGGCCTTTAGTTTCAGGGTTACAGTCGGAATTTTCCCCACTCTCTTCTTTAATGCCTAAATCCATTGAAATGGGTGACAACATTTTTACTGGCTAGTCAGGCTGTCAGATCAAGTCCCAAAGGTTACATTCCAAGGGTGCTTCTAGTCCTTTCCCTGAGACGGAAATCAATGCGACACAATTTAGTGAGCTTTGCAGGAAGCACAGATGTTTTTGGGAAGCACACCTGTGTTGCAGAACAGAGAGCTGAGACACCAGGTGGGCAATCTACCAGCTCAACCACACGTGAGAAGGTAACTCCTGGCAGGTTGATTAGCAAAGTGAGACACCGAGGCAGACAGAACTTACCTTGCTTGGCACACAGGGATGCAGCCTTGGGAGGTACAGAGGGAAGAGAAGCTGTATTTCTGTGGGTCTAATGCTGGGTTGGTGGTTTTTTTTTTCTTTCATATAGGATCAGAGCCAATTCGTAGCAGAACAGGAAAAAGTGGAACTTCTACCCCCACTACTCCTGGCTCCACAGCCATCACTCCAGGAACACCACCAAGCTACGCCTCCCGTACCCCAGGCACTCCAGGGACACCCAGCTACTCCAGAACCCCACACACTCCTGGAACACCCAAATCTGCCATACTGGTACCTACTGAGAAAAAAGTTGCCATAATTCGCACTCCTCCTAAATCACCGGCCACTCCGAAGCAGCTGCGAGTTATTAATCAGCCTCTACCTGACCTCAAGAATGTCAGGTCCAAAATTGGATCAACAGATAACATCAAATACCAGCCTAAAGGGGGGCAGGTAAGGAGTCCACTCTTTATGTTCATCTGTATGTGATTTAGCGTTATGTGTGCACCTTTGGCATAGGTATGGGAGCAGAGCCATTCTAAGTTGCCTTGCAAATGCTGCGTCTGTTGTCCATGTACAGTGGTTGTCTAAGTGATGTTAAATGGCAGGGGCCAGGGTGATCTTCAGAAAAGTATCTTATCACCAGAAAACTAACAGTACCTCACTGAGATCCACTGAAAAATTTCAAGCAAGCATTTGCATTCTGTGCCTTAAATATGTTTCAGCCTGAATCTCAGCAACTGCTGCTTAGTTAGTCTTCGTCAGTACCAGCAAATGAAGGAGCTTTGCTTTAATTCAAGCAAGTTCAAATTCAACCTAGATAGATGTTAGCAAGTTATCCAGCACCATTCCCTGTTCCTGCGTCGTTTTACATGACATGTGCCGTGTGTTGGGTGGTGTTAATGAGGGTTACAGTCTCCAACCTGGTAGATCCACCCCAGTTAAAGATTATGGGAGGGAACAGAGACTTAACTTTTTCTTGCTGCGGGGTTTGAATAAGCAGGAACAGGGCTTAAATTGTATAAACTAGGGAATGTATATAAATGTATACAAAATAAGCAAATGTGAATGTGTAAGAGAGCAGATCAGGATTTTCTGTTCTCCCTGTCTGAAAGAACAGGAATTCAGGGACATGTTGATGCAATTCAAAGTTGAAAAAAAGAGATAGTTTCCTATCTTGCAGAGTTATGCAGTGAAGCCTATTGTCATGAGGATTGCTTTCAGCTAAAGACTGAACATATGTGTAGGGTAGCAAAATCCCCTGTTACTACAGACAGGGAGGGGCAGTAAACAGATAGGTTTTTAAGGTAAGCAGAAGCTTTTGGAGACTGAGGAGAGATCAGACAGAAGTACGATAAATCTTCTGAGGTATGGTGTTTATACCTTCCTCTGAAGAGTGTCTGCTTGATGCCCTACCAAGCAGAGCTATGACCAGAGCTGGGATAGAATTCTCTCAATTTTGTGCAATGCAGAAATGTTTACGCAGATGGCATTACAAGCCAAAATTATGTCCAAGCAGTTTGTCTTTTGATTTGGAAGAACTGTTGTTCTGGTTTACAGGATGAAGTGGTCTATTTTATTAATGTTTAAAGAGTTATAAAACCATTTATAACTTGAAAGAAATCCTATTTTATTTAGAAAAAAAGAGGCTGAATGAGAAAAAATACAGCTTACCAACATTTATGCTAAAAATATGGACAACTTAAGTTTTGTGAATGTAAACAATTATGTTATTTGGTTGATTGGGTTTTGTTCAGGTGGGTTGTGCTTTTCGGTTTTGTATTGGGTTTTTTTTCATCAAAAGTACCTGTGTACATTTCATGTTGATTCTGGACACAACCCTATGATGAAAACGCCCGGTGCCCTGAGCTCCCTTTTACTTCCCTGAGATTGCTGAGTTACAGCAGTGGCAGTATGAGTTCACTTCTCAGCTACCTCCCAGGAGGGGACATCAGGGTGAATAACATGCCCCCACATTCAGCTGTCCTGAAAACAAGTCATTCCAGAAAGCTGGGTTGCACAGTGTTTCCAGATCAGGTAATTTATATATGTAGGAGTTTTGGAATACTTAGTGGAACATACAGAACAGTGAGGTTTGCCTAGTGCTGTCTCAGGAAAAAATAGTAAACTGCATCAAAACTTAACATTGCAACCCTATGACTACTGAAGGTCTTCCAGAGAAAAAAAGAACAGGGTCAGTAAGTTAAACAGTGAGCTATCTCTGAGGTGTTGATCCTGTTTTCATGGTAAATTAGCACATTCAGTCATTTCCAGGATTTGGGCAGCAGCCAGTTACTCAGATACAAAGTCAAGATAATGCCTTAGCAAAGGTTCTTCTGCCTTTATTTTGACAAGTGTCTGTGTAATTATTTCATATGGGAGCTTAACTCCCATTTGACATATTGCGTAACAGATGGTCAGGGTGTGCAGGGGCTCCGGGAGGCTTGGAACACAAGCTCAGACAGCATCTGGATTAGCATTCTTCATAACAAGCCCAGCTGCTGGACATGGGACTCAAAACCAGCACCATGTTAGCTTGTCCTTCTCCTCCCTGTTACTCTCTGTGAACTCTAACAACCGTACAGGGCCAGGGGGCCACGGCAAATTGTATTTCTTTGTAAACACCAAGCCTAGACAGCTACATTTCCTTAGCAGTCCTACAGAGTTGCACAGTCTTTGCTGGGTAGTGAAGGATGGCACAGCAGCTGGCATTTCACTTGTTTGGAAATCATAGGGGAAATCTGCTGAGTGGACGTGATGTCAGTGACGCTAAAGCATTTTTTAATTCCTACCAGTATGTGGCCACTCAGCTATGGTTGGGCAAAGGCAGACTCACTGAGCTTTTCCTTTATGTCTCCTTTATGCCATAGTTGCTCAGTCTAGACGAGAGGTTTTAGGATTAATTCTTTTCCAATTTCTGCAGTTGAATTTTATAGGGTCTGTGAGAGGAACACATGAAAGCTAATTTCATTTCCTTGTGTCTGCTCACTTCTTTAATGTCTGGTGGCAAATATTGCACTGGCCAAAATGAGCTGTTATCTGCTATCCACTTTTAGTGGTGATACATGAAACAAACAGAAAGCTGCTGAAATTTTATAACCTGAACTAGAAGTGCTGATAGCAATAACCACAGGAAAAACAAGCAGACAAAAAGCCAGCATATATCTGGGCAAGTTTAGTCCATAAGCATGACACGCAGATCACTAAAGGAATACAGATATGCAGCCCAAAAGTGTCATTTGGAGACAAGTATCCTTTTACCAGAGGCATATCTGAACCTAGCACGAGGCCCTTTCATAGCTTACAGCTGTCCTGGAGAAGGCAGCCACACTCTGAAACTGCCAGAGGCTTAGATATAGAAATGAAGAAGCAGAGGATGTCTGAATGCTAAGTAAATCAAGAAATGCAGTGCTTCAGCCTTGAATTTCATCAAAAACTCATCAGAAAGCAGACTGATTTTACTTCAGTTCTGGCTTGCCAGCCACAGAAACAAAGAGAAGGAGAGAAATTACTCCACCTGACAGGGAGGGAGGGGGGAAAGAGCATGCTTCTGGGGGAGGAAACAAGCTAACTTTGCACTGCGTTAAGCTTCTAGTAGGAATAGATTGCTTGAGATGTGTTTAATTGGTATTCTGCAGTCTGGAGTAATGAGAGCTTCTCTGCTCTGTGATGCAGCCAGTAGGTGGTTGTCTGGTTTTCTCTTTATAGTGGAGTATGGTGAAATGTATCATTCTTGGCAAAGCTCAGAGGCGACTTGCTCAGGGGTATGTCTGCTGGGCTTCAGATGGATTTTCGCACTGCATCAGCTGTGGAGGAAATGCTCTGCTCTCAAAAGTAACCCATTTGCATCTGTTATTTCCCAGACAGCCCAAGGGAAGCATGGGGGAACTGGGGGAAGGGGTTGAAAATCTTTCAGATGCCAAGAATGGGGTTTTTTATTTTCTGTTCAGATTTTTTTCCCTTGAATTTCTGTCTGTGGATGTGGTTTATACCGTGTTGGAGTACAAAAGTGCACCAATTAAATCTTTTCATTACTGACCAGGCAGAGTATTTATGGAGCATTATAGGCCAGCAACCAAGGTTAAAGCCACCTAGATTTCTTTTAATTTGATCTTAAAATGTGTACATCAAAACTCCGCCATGGGCAAGAACTTCAGAGGATGTGAATCAAATATCTTCATCAAAGGAAATAGAGCTGTACAGACTAGAATGCCATGCATAAGGTTTAAAATGTCATTAACTATAGTAATAGCCAGGCACCTTGTAAGAAGGTAGATGACACACAGAAAAATGAAATACCTAAGCCATGTTGAAGAATGAAATGTTCTTTGAAGATTTTTAGGAAGATTAAGGAAGAACTTCATCTTCCTAAAGTGTAGAGAAGTGCAATTAGTCATGGGTCAGATCTGGATAAATCAGAGACACCACTATTCAGCAGAACCTGTCCAAAACCCACAAAAATGCTGACAAGGAGAATAGGCATCTGGATTAGATGATAAAATAGACCAGCACAGGATAAGGAGTAAGACATCTCAGAGCTGGGCAGAGGGGGAGCTCAGATGAATATCTGTTGTTGTCTTTGCACAATGTTTTGTTAGCTTCAAAACCATGGATGACGAGAGATTCCCCCAAAATACACCCCCCCACACATCCCCATCATCACAACTTAGACCCAGGCTGCTGAAGTGTTCCCTGCCTCAGATGCCACCTGCCAGTTTGTAAAGTCAGTGCAGAGACAGATAGGTCTGGTGTCCCAGTAAGAGCTGAGTACGTCCTGGGAGACCTGCAGGTCAAAAGAATATTCTGCAAGTTCCCCTTGAGACAGCTTGTAACTCCTCTTCGTCATGTTTCGCGTCTCTGCACCACGTTATGAACACCGACGATGGCCCAAAAATGAATCTGAAGATCGAGATTGTATGCTGTTGGTGTACTGGCTGATGAGGGGTGTCCTAAAAGGTAGTGGAGAATATAGACCTAACAAAAAGTTGCAATCTGAGCTGTTGCTGGGTCCCATTCTGTCTCTCTCTGGCACATCATGCACTTTTTTTTCCAATCCATTGTGATCTGCGGCATTCTCAAGCCAAAACCGCTTTGGCCCAAGTTAAGAGAACATCTCTGCTCAGGACAGCGATGAAAATAAATCAGCTTATAAGGTTCAAGCTTTGGTGCTTTCCTCACCCAGAGCCACAGCAGGCAGCTGTGTAGAGAGCCGTGCATTGACATTGTAACATGGCTGTTGTTAAAGTACTTAGCTAATGAGAGACTGGAAGGCAATTGTTTCCACACTGTTAGCTGCATTCATTGAATAAGTTTGTGCATTTACCAAGTCAACAGTTCATAACTGTACGATAAATTAATCTCTGTCAGTCTGCTTTTGTTTCCTTTACACATTCCTAGTGTTACGGATTTGCAAGGCATTTGAAGGGTGTTGTTCTGGCCTGAAAATTAGAAGCTAATTTACCCCTTGTTAATTGCAGATCTACAAATGCAAAGAGAAATGAGGAGTTTCAGGCACACCTTCAGAACTCTGTCACAGCTCAAAACCATAATTTTTTAAGTTTTTGAAGTTTAGAATTTTGGCCGATCATTGCAGATTGTACAGAAATAACATCTTGCAGCTCCTCTGTTCAGACTGCACTCATTTAATGGAAGGGTTGCCCAAGTACAGTCTGTACAGTTAAGCCTTGACTTATTCTGGATAAAAAGTAAAATCCTTCTTCCTGACTCACATTTTAGAAAAATGAAGCAATCATTGCCAGGATCTAGCAAGTTTGGGAAAGTTTCTTTGAGGAAAGGTGTTTGGTTGGTGGAAATGAGCAGGGAAATAGGACTTTCTATCCAGATCTGACATTCCCTTTCTGTGTGGCTGGGACACAGCAACATCACTGCTGTGCCTCAGCCAGCTGTAACGTGCACCACGTTCATCGAAGACACACTGTGAACCACAGTCAGGAGGGTCACAAGCTGTCTGATGGGGCTCTAACTGGTAACAAGACCTGCACCAACTACTGTGGCCATAAGCCGCTGCTGCTCCCCCTTCTGAAAGCAGTTAGCAGCAGTGCACCAATTTCTGCCAGTCGGATGGGGTGTGTTCGATCTCTCTAGCTAGAACTGAAAGTATCACTTCCTGGAGGATTCAGTATCTTTCCACCAACTGCAGTGGTAGCTTAAGCGACCAGTTCCAACTCTTAGCTGGCTAATGTTAGAGGAAACAAATCCCATCCGTGATATACCATGCATTGTTGGTCTCTTGTTAATAGCACAGGGAGAAGCTGTATTTTTTCCTAGAGTAGATTGACATTCCCAGAAAATAAATTTCTGTGAAAGTCTGAGTCATCCCAAATCAAGTTCAGCAGAGGAGACATTTTCAGCTGAGCTCTAACTAGTCTAGATTTTGGCAATAAAATGGGGAAGTTTGTTCTTTCAGCGAAAAATGTTCAGGCAATACATAACCTGGACTAGAGCTGTTTAGTCATGTAATAGTGTTCTGTCTTGTATGGAAAGGTGAGAGGGAGAGTTTCTTTTGCTAGATGGAAAAGGGCAGGAAAGGATAAAAACCTTAATTTTTATCTTAGAAATTTGGATTTGAATAATAAAAGGAGATGCTGAGGGACATATCTGCTAAGTTTTGGGAAAGCCAGCTTGCATGAAGAGATAAACAGAAGATTATTTTTTTTTAAACTTGAACTGAACAGCCTAATTCATTATGCCAGAGTAAAGAAAATCCAGACATAGTGACTGAAAACTCATCTATTCTTAAAGATCTGGAACCCAATTCAAAAACTGTGATACTTGGTGCTCTATACTTGATATTTGAAGCTATCAGTACTCTTTACATCAGTTGCGTCTGAAATTTAAGTATGTAACTCCATAGTGTAGCGAAATCTATTTGTCTGGTCTTTTGTTTAAAGGAGTACTAAAACAAGGATCCTGTGGTTTAGCTGCGTTAATTGAGCTCTCAGGATCTTTTTTATTTGGTGTGTATGAATCTCCTTCAATTTCCTTTGCCATTCTTTGGATCAGCTCCCCAGATTTAGTGAGGAGTGAGATTGCAGAACATGTTACAGTTCATCTGACATGGATCTTGCACTTGCTTGAGCTGTCTGTCAAATTCAGCTGTTGTCTCTTGACTGTAGACTCTTTGGCATGGAAAGTGGTTGTTTCACTTTGTATTTCCCAGCACAATTATGCAAAACCTCTCAGTCTTTCTCGGTAAATCTTTCTTCCTTTATTGATAGGGACATGCCTAGTTCAGTGTGGCCACATTATTAAGTAGATGTATACAGTGATTTGCGAATAGGTAGAGGGAAGCTTGTAAATCAGCCATCGTTATCCAATGCGACTATTAAAGACATGGCTGGTTTCAAGCCATCTCTTCTATTTTACTGATGCTTTCCACTGAAAGTACCTATTTTCAGTTGTTTGTAATTGTTCCACAGTTTAACTGTTCAGGCTGCATGCTCAGTGAATGCCTCTGGGTACATTTTTAAAAGTCAGGAATGAACCTATCCTTCTTCACCCTTTGCTAAGAGCAAGATGAGGATGGTACGTTGTTTTGTCCATGCTACATCCAGCACAGCCTTTTATTTTGAATCTCACTAGCTTGTATGCTGGCAGCTTCGCTAGTGTGTGTATCCAGTAATTTCAGGAGTGCAAAGGCTGAACATGATCCCAAGTTTGATGTGTAGATGCGGAAACTCTGAGGCACAGTCTTTCTCTTCAAGGCCTTTGCTAGGCCAAATAAATACCATTCCCCCTCCCTTTGCTCTACCTGTAGCCTCTGCCAGGAGCATGAAAACTGTAGTGTCATGTGTCCTTGGCAGTATATAGGTTTGAAAGCACTTAGAGCTGCCTGTTGATTCTAATCAGGTTTTAACTTTAACCTTGCTTCCTATGCAAGCCCAATTCTCATAGTCCCTCTGTTAATCAGGAGACCAAACACTGAAATAATGTCTAGTTCCTGGGATGTAACTGTGTCAAATTACTGTGATGCTGTGGTAAGGAGGAACCTGCCCTTTTTGATAAGTTGTTAGGATTCTGGGAGCTTTTCCCAGTATCACAGCCCCACAGTATGTTCAAATGGCAACTGGAGCCAAGCTACAGTATTTTTAAATGCTTTAGGCGTAGTGTTTGTGGTAGAGCTTCTCAGAGGCCATAATTGCAAGGCAGAGAGAACATAAATCATCAGCTTCTTAGAAAATATAGTCAGAGCCTGTAATTTCATCAGCATCACAATTTTTGTTCTTCGACTGTCTTTGTTTTGGTGTGTACAGTGTACCAAGCCACAAGAGAGAAGCTGTTTATGGATTCTCTGCCCAAATGCTGATGTTAGGGGCTTTCCCTCTTGTGAAAAGCAGCCGAACAGAACAATTTTAGGCAGCAGCGGACCGTAATTCTTTCGTAAGCAGTTTTCAGTCATTGATGTTGTCTTCAGGAGCCAGGTACAACTGAACCAAATTCTCTCTTGCATCTCTCTGCCTTCCACTCAGTGTTTCTAGAAATTTGTGCTTACCTTGAACCCAGTGGTGCAGTAATGACAGAGGGCCTGCTCGAGTCCCCTGCACTGGAGGCTGTTGTACATAGAGACTTTGAAATCCAGAAACTCAAATTCACTTCCGGGGGGTGGGGAGGGGGAGTGGGGGGAATGGTTGGAACGGTTGGACTAGATGATCCTTGAGGTCTTTTCCAACCTTAATGATTCTGTGATTCCTGTGAACAGCCTTAGGGTAACATGTAACTGACTGGGAGATTCACAGGTATTGGTAGCCTGTGTTGTCTCCTCATGTCATCCAGCTTAATCAAAAACCATCCCTGCCAGTCTAGTGCAGATGTTGCCCTTGGGCCACAACCCCTTCCTGTTCAGGTTGCCAGTTGGGCCACTGTATGTAGGAAGGGAGTTAGTTTAGCCTGCTGAGTGCAGATCAATATATGCCTCATCTAAATGAACTCTGAGAAAAATACTTTCAAGACTTGGTTTCCTTGCAGGCTACCCGTACATGCCCTGCATCTCCCAGTACTTTCACAGATAGCAGTCAAACAGCACAGATAGTACTGGAGCACAGTGTCTGGTTCCTGCTGGGAACCACCTAGAAGCAGTGTGACTCACTGAGGCTATACTGTGTGCACGTCGGCACAGGCTGCCCTGGGCTTCAATTCTGTGCCATTGCTGAGGAGTAATCAGAGGACAGAGTGGGGGTAAGGTCTGCCAGACTGTCAGGGCTTCAGACAGAAGCCAGTTTTTCCTTGGGCAATGTGGTTTTGTGGAATAAACCCAGCATTGTCTGTAAGGCTTAATTTTTCCACTGTGGTTTAGCTTCACATAGATATGACAAACACTAAGGAAGATCAGCTTGGTCCTGATCAAAATACTGATTTCCAGGCCCTGCCCAGCATACCTGGGCAAACCAGTATCAGATCAGAAGAGAAGGCACCCATTTCAGGCTGGCAGGTCAGCACAAGGATTATGAAAGAATCTGTCAGGACATTATCTTGTTGGGATGTTTAGTGAGTGTGAATAGAAAGCAGTCCTGTTTCTGCCACAGACTTAACTGTTCCATTTCCTGAATGAGAGCATGAGCAGACTTGTTCTTTTGTTTAATGTGCAGCACAGTTGAAGTGCATATATGTATGTCCCTACCATACCTCCACCCCCACACAAGATCTACATACACATTGAGGAACACAAGAGACCTTCCTGATGAGTCATGGTGTTCATGCTGTCTCTGTCACAGGCACCTTCATCATCTAATTCCTTTTATCAAGTGCCATCATAAAAGTTTACCATTTTCTTTGTTCCTTTGTCACAGCTTTGGTCCCTGGAAGGCAATTCCAGGGCCTCCCTGCTCTGATAGTTACAAATTTCCCTCTAGATTCCAGCTTCATGAAGGCTGGAAAAACACATTCACAGTCAGTTTACATTCTTTGTTTGCAAGCCAAAGTTTCTCTTTAGCCTAAATAGTTCCTATCCTCCTCTGGTACTCTCCCTCTCATGTTTACAGTCTGATTTCTCAAAGGAAACAAAGCTCTTGCAGTCATGCTGGCTGGCTGGCAGTCTCAGCCTTCCTCAACTCATTTGTAACTTGTTGGCCCATTTCAACCAGTGCTGGCAAGGAAGCAGTAGTTAGAAACACCAGCAGTCCCTCCAGGCTGGATGGTGGTTGTTGGCTGGGTATGAAACAGACACTGTCCTTGGGGTAAAGGCAATGATAACTCAGCCCTTCTCCACAATCACAGACAATAGACAGCTGACCGGTTATGTATTGGCTTCTGTTTGTCCAGCCTAGCAGACTTGGGAGAAACCTTGTGAGGTAATTGATGGCAAGAGAGGATAGGGCTTGCTGAACAATATAGGATGGAAGGATTAAGCAGGTTAACGCCTAAATCTATAGGAAACAAGGCTCCATTAATTTGTGGAACATTGAGTTATAGAGGGAAGTCATGATTTAAATATGTACAAGGGTATTGGTCTATTCCAGGAAAGTGAGAAACAGATTAGGGAAAACCTAGACCAGTGCCGTTCCTCCCTGTGCCAGATGACCAGTACAACACATCCACATCACTCAGCTCGCTTCAGCCCTCAGCACAGGACATAAGCGATACATAGGTCTTCTGCTGGCCCCTCTACACAGGGGCACATTTCACCCAGTGAGACAAAGGGGATAATTGAGATGATTGGTGCTTTACATATCTGCTAGCCAGGCCCATGGGCCATGCAACTCATAAACTGTCAGACTTCTGGGTGCAAATCAGCCTTTAGGCACTTGATCAAAGGCACCCTCTCAACTTATCACCTTGCTTTGGCCTGCAGCCCGCAGTGCTGAGGTCTTGTTATGACCCCTAAGTCAGCATTTTCAGAGCAAATGCATCCCTGTGGCCATTGCTAAGAGGTGCTGCTGATCCATTGCTGAGAGATCTGCTCAGAAAGTGCTAGGAAGGCTTTCTGTTTTGCCCAGTTGTGCCTGGCCTGAAGCTCTCTGGGAGCCATATCTGACTGCACATCTGACATGTGTTTCTGTAACTGATGTGACACCTGTCTTGTATAGTACTGGGGTACATTTTTAAACAAATAGTATATTGAGAGAAAGCACAGGCATAAAACTCCAAAGGCATTTGCTTTCATGTTTCAATGTACATTGGCTTACTTGGACAGATTCAGCAGATAGGAGAGGGAAAGACAGAAATCAGTTTGCCTGCTGAAGATGCCCTTATGAAGGTGACCGACTAGTTGTGGAGTTTTCTGGTGCTGCCATCACCCTTATTGCTGAGATAACCAAGAAAAGCAAGAGAATGCTTGACATCCTAATGGTTTGACTGATGTAGTGGTTATGTTATATGTAATGAGGGGGACCCATAAAACAGCTTGCTGTGAAGAAATTCTTCACATTAGCTGCAAAGTGTGGCCCTCTGAAAATTTTTCCTTCGGAATTTACTGAACTTAAGTCAGGAGTACTCTCAGTGCTCAGTGCCAGAGGATTCGACTTGTTATCTAGATGTGACGCAGCAAAGAGCTGCAAAATCTGATATCCCTTACAGGGGGCAAATAATCATTTCCTAGTGAGGCACAGAGGGACTGATTTGACTCAGATTTATCAGGGAGCCTGGGGCAGTCTGAGGACCTGAAGCCAGGAAGCAGAAACTGCACAGACTTGTTCTTCCTCCCACTGACCACTTCAGATGGTTTGCAACTGCTTTGTGTTCCTGCAGTGGTAAGAAGCCACAATAAGGTGTATCTGCCCCTCTCTCTTATCTCAATATTGGGTGGTCACTGTAGGTTTACCTACAACAGCAGCCAACAGGACTGTGCTAAGTATTATGTCAGTGAAGGCTCTACAAGTGCTGTTTAGCAAAATGGATAGATAATGCCCAAAGTTCTGTGGCTTTCTGTAAATTCATATTGTATATTAATAATGTAGAGAGAAATAAAATCCAACATAACATTTGAATAAAGACTTCATATTTAACCCAGAGAAAGAGTATGCTGCATGGGTGGCACTCTTTGAGTACGTAGAAGTTCCTGGTGCAAAGGTGGCAAGTGCAGCCTTGGCCAGAAGTGCCTTCTCACACACTGGAAAAGCCTCACACTGGTGAGCACAATCTCCTGACTTTGCTCAGAAACAAGTCTGGAAGTGGTGTCATTCAGGTGCATGCCCTGCACCCAGTTGTCCCTGCTTACTGGTAACGACCATCCATGGTTCCCTGGGAGGACAATCATTGGTGGCAGCTGGCTTCTGCCAGGTGGAGGAACTGCTTTGACATGGGGGTCAAGCATGGGACAGCTTGGCCTAGCCTTCGCAGAGTTCACTGTCCAGGCCTGCAGTGCATCTGTGGCTAAGGTAACAGAAAAAATGTGGGCTCCTGGCATCTGTAAGGGAGGCTGGCACCATCAAGGGAAAGATGGATACTTGTTCTGCCAGAAACAAAGAGCACAGAGGAGAAGCACAGTGCTGCTAACAGCAGAAAGTTGTTGTGACTTTATGACCAGCACCAGACATGAAGAAACAGTGATTGCAGCTGTAGGTTTGCAGATGCTGCTGTTTTCTGCATTGCCTATTAGTAAACAACTGTAAAGAGAGAGCAGTAGAGAGAGATCTGACTTCAGTTTAATTCGTTTTGTCAGTCCCCTTTCACAGGACACTCTGAGGTCTGTTGTATGAACGTAGCTGCTGTTGTAGCTGCTGTTATAGCTGGATGGCAGGAGGGGTGAAATACCTCGGAATTTCAACTCACGCCTGGGCTGGCTGGATCTGGGATTTCTGCATCAAAGATTGGAGTGCTGAGCTGTGGGACGGAGAGTTTCCATCTTTTCCTTGTGGCCAGTTCAGCAGAAACACTGGCCATCATTCTAGAGAGCCTAGAACAGGCTGTCCAAGGACTATGTCCAGTCCACGCAAGCAAGGAGTTCTTTGAGCTTTTCAGGGAAAAGTCACTTCTCATATCTCCCAGTATAGAAACTTCCCCCTTTGTATTTCACCACCACTCTGTGAGGCTGAAAAAAGAGCAGCGTAGTACATTCGCACATGGTGTGTTAACGTACTGACCGTAGAGATTGGTGTGGTTTACTTTCTCACATTTCAACACAAGTGTTAGAAGAAGGAGTCACAGCAGGAGGCAAAATTACCCTGGCTCCCTTGTCCTGCTCCCGGTGTCCTCCCATTCCCGGTGGAGTGTGTGTGTATGGTATATAGTAAGTTACCTCCAATTCCTTTTAGGTTAGGATTTTAAACAAGAAGATCGATTTTAGCGATATACAATCCCGGTGTGGTTCCAGAGATAACATCAAACATTCTGCAGGGGGAGGAAATGTAAGTAGTACAGACACCCTGTGAACAGGCATCTCCACTGTGGTGACCCACCTTGCACAGCCAGCTCCCTCTGTCTCCCTTCCTCTGAGCACTACTTTCCTTCTCACTACTGTTTCACATGTGAGTCTGGTCTGGTAGTCGTGTGAGCCCTGTGTATGCAGTGGTGGCCTCCTCATCTTTCTCCACAGAGCACAACACGTTTCCAGAACTTGGACAGAAAATGAGAAAAGAAGGGTCATCTCTAAACACTCAAGTGTGTTGACAGTAGAAGTCCAGTGTGAGCCAAAATGGTTCAGTGCCTTTGATGGAAGTTGCCCAAGAAAGTAATTTCCAGAGAGAGACTCCATCTCACAGTGAGACTCCAGCCTCATAGCTGGGCATCTTTCAGTGCGTCAGTTCTTCCTCAGCTAAACTGAGAGGAAGATGAAGGAAAAACATAAGGACATAGCAAGCTGAGGGAGAGAGGGTGCAATCAGCCAGCGTGCTGAGTGCTAATGCTAATGGCACAGCATTATTCCACTGTAACAAACTGAGGTTCCTCAGAGTTCGACCCAGACATGCATTAGTTCTAGCAGTCACGATGGAATAGCTTAAGACAACTCTGACCCCTCTGATGGAAACGATCTCCCTTCAGATGGAAGAGTTGACAGTGTGAGCACTGACAGTACAGCCACCAGTGCTGGCTTAAGTCATTGCTGGTGATGTGAGCAAACCAGTGGCTCTACAGTCATCCTGGAGCTCTTGTCTGGCCTGGAGGGGCTGCAACTTCTTAAGACCTTGTAACACAGCCGCTGTGATTGTGGGCCACATCTGGGAGCCAGCTGGGAGCACAGCAAGGCAGGAGCATGGTCTGTGGCTGCTGCGGAGCTGGGCCTAGCGCAGTCATGGCAACGCGGCCGGCAACAGGGCACAGAGCAGCAGAGGGAGGGTGCTTGTGCTGCTGCCTGGCTGGGCAGAGCGATGCCACTGCTCTGCGGTGAGCACCACCGAGCCCGCTGGCTGAACACCAGCCAGCTCAGGTACAGCTGCAGGAGTCACATCTGTAGACTCATCAGACTCTCCATAGTGGATTGAGCTGAAATGCACACCATATTTAGATGCAGAAAAATATGAAACAGATGGGGGGGTGGAAAAAGTCACTGAAATATTCCTAGTTGCCAGGATACACGTTCAAGAGCAGAAGCAAATGGGATGGGTACTGCTGCGGTATGCAGGGCTTCAGAGCATCTATCCTGAGAAGGAGGCTTGGAAACATTTTAGAAGGAACCCACAAACTGACCTGCTTTGTCCTCCTCTTCACTGTGCTAATAGTAAAGCTTAACCCAGCTCTGCCATTTCCCTAGGTGGGAAGGAAGCTTGCTGTATTAATCCAGGTGTTTCCTCCTTTGTGGCATGGTCTGTTTTCTACTAACCATCTCTCCTTTTCCAGTGGTTTGTAGAGGCTTGGGCTTTCCTCTGGAGGGCTTGACTTTTTATTATTTTATTCTTTTCATTTCTGTGATTTGTGTATGTGTGCTTTTGACAGGTACAAATTGTAACCAAGAAGATTGACTTGAGTCACGTGACTTCCAAGTGTGGCTCGCTCAAGAATATCCACCACAAGCCAGGTATTGTAGGAATTTCTGGGACGTGGGACAAAGCAAAGATCTAATTCTGTTATATGAAGGAGAAATAATGGATGATACCACTCTCTTTTAAAGTCCAAGAGAAAGTAAATACTTTGATAATAAAAATAATATTCTTTACTTAACTAAAGATCTAAAGACATAAAGGTATGGGACCACCTAGTTTAGAGAGTCAATAAAAAAACAATGCAGCAGGATGCTGCTGTGGCATAATGTCAGTTTGATAAGATACTGAAGTCAGCAACATACTTAAGCATGTGCCTAAATCCCGTGAAAATCAGTAGGGCTGCAGCACATGCTTACAATTTGAATATTTGTTGAGAATTTTGTATTTTACTGAACATGCAGTATGGTATTCTGTGCTTCTCTGAAACTATTAAATCTCAACTAAAAGCAAAGTAACGTGAGTACACCCAAGTGCATCATGTCAGACTTTCTTCTGAGCCATTCCAGTCTCTTAACGGTATTTCCTTTTTCTGTGTAGGAGGTGGGCGTGTGAAAATTGAGAGCGTGAAACTGGATTTCAAAGAAAAAGCTCAGGCAAAAGTTGGTTCACTGGAAAATGCCCACCACGTACCTGGTGGTGGTAACGTCAAGGTAAGGGGACAGCTGTCAGAGAAGAGGCTACCTACTGCTGTGCCTCTGGCCCAGTGGAATTATTAGAGCTGTGAATTCATCGATGGCTCTGAATTGAGTAGGAAACATGTTTGTTCTCCTTAGAACACACTCGAATGCCATTTGCCCCCCCCATTGGAATGCGCAATCTCACATCCACATCTAAACTGAGAGTCAATCTGAAAGTGAAATGTCCTGTAGTTTGTGCACTGGCTTTCCCCCTACAGATAAACCTTGTTTGGGACCGTTGTGCAGCATAGATTTGATCCAATAAGTTTGTAGTGTGAGTATCCCAGAGAACTGCTTTGTGAAACAGGAGGAAGATACCTTGAAAGTAAGATCACCCCACAAACATTTGAAAAAAACAGATTTCAGAAACAAATCACAATGCTTATAGATTGTCTATTAAATTCGTACAGCTAGGAACAATGGTACTGCTCATTATGGTATCCATCAGAGACAGAAATAGTACAAGAATGTAACATAGTAAGCCAAGGTATATTAAACAAGGTGAAATCATCTTCAGTTTCAATTATTCTAAGGAGTGAAGAAACTTCTCTCCTTGTAAGAGTTCTTAGAAGTAGACAAAACGAGACTCAAATAATGATCTATAATGAGATAATTTGGTGAATATATAATGTGTTACATTCTTTGCTTTCCTGGAGCAGATTGACAGCCAGAAGCTAAACTTCAGAGAGCATGCTAAAGCCCGTGTCGATCACGGGGCTGAGATCATCACGCAGTCACCAGGCAGGTCCAGCGTGGCTTCACCACGCAGACTCAGCAACGTCTCGTCCTCTGGAAGCATCAACCTGCTTGAATCGCCCCAGCTTGCTACCCTCGCTGAAGATGTCACGGCAGCCCTCGCTAAGCAGGGCTTATGAATTTGCTCATTTCGCGTTGTATGAAGTAATAATATTTAGGCATGAGCTCTTGGCAGGAATGGGCTCAGAGCAGGTGTTACATTCATTCTTTACCATGTCTAAAAATAAGTCACATCCCAAGACTTGTAGTTACCATACAGTTAAAAAAAAAAAAAAAAACAGAAAAAAAAATAATTAAATAGATGCAGAAATTGGCCTGATTTCCATTTACAACAGGAGGACACTGGCTTTATATGGGCATACAACTGCAGTATGTTACCTTGGACAATTATTGTTGCTCTGCTCTGTCTTGCATGGAGTACCGTACTATGATAAAATGCATTTTTACCTTTCATGTGCCTGAAGGCCATCCACCTCTTTCTGAAGAGCCTTGTTAATATCCCAAGTTGCTCATTTCACTGTTCTGTTGATAGACAGGGAAATAAAAAAGAAAAGTTGCCCATTGTAAGTTATTACAGGTTAAATTAACAGTCTGCTTACCAGAAGGAAGGGCATATAGAGAAATTCAAGTTTAATTAAAAAAAAAAAAGTGTTATTTTGTATAAATGAGTAGAACAAAAGTTGAATTAAGTTATTAACATTTTTTTGGACCTGGTTAATTATGTCAGTGTATAGCTGAAAAGCCAATAAATTATTTAACTAATAACTAAAAATAGTAGTTGAAAACATTTGAACCGTGGTTGGGGAAGTGACGTAAAAAAGCTGTTGAAGGCAAGCACTTCCACCCCAACAGACTTGTGTCTGATAGAAAGTTGGTTAAGCGGCTAGATTTGTGTATGCACCACTGGTTTCACACCCTTTCCATCTGTTTGATACAGTATTATAGATATATATATTTCTCTGTGGCCATTTGTGATACGCCCTCCTCATATACTTGAATATTCTACTTCTTTATTCACAGTATCTGTGTCTCTTGCACCCTTTGGTGTCGCAATTTTAGGTATGTAAAAGTAGATGTTAGCAGGGTTTTTTTTCCCTATTCATAAGAGTACATTTAAAAAGGATGAAAATTTTAGCATGAAGTTGCTTTCTGTAACAACTAAAAGCCGTGACCCTGTTTTAGTGCCAGATGCAAGTCTCTTCTGTGATGCTAGAAAAAGAATTCCTTCCCTCTTCCCTTCCCTCCCTTTCTTCACAAAGGTATGATTTTTGTGGGGTCCAGACGTTTGTAAAAGGGTCTCCAAAGATGGCTGAGTTTGGAGTCTGGATTTTTAAAAAATCCGCAATAGTTTGGTTCTGGCTTTTTTCCTTTTTTTTATTTTTTTTTTTAAACTCCTGTAGTAACAGTGAATGTTAGATTAATTTATTTTTTTTCTTTTGCTAAAGTTGAAACACAGAAAAAAAGTATTAAGATGTTGTTTCCACTCCTTCAGTGATGTCTTATGTATACCCTCAGGCACTCAAATAACAGTGATAAATGTAACAGGGATGCCTGTAAATTATAGTACGAGAATAAATAAAATGAGCTCCCTAGACTAGGTTGCCATAGTGATTCATCAATAAATAGGGCATCTTAAAATCTGAGCAAAGTGGGATTATATTGACTATAAAAAGTATAAGAAAAAGTGTGCATAAAAAAGATAAAGGGCAGAGATATATAAACAACCAATCTAACGGAGTTACCCGTGAGAACTCCGACACTATCTATCTTTTGGACATTAAGAGAACACTGAAGGTAATATGGTAGTATTACTCATCAGCGGATAATAATCTGCTGATACTATATGTACAGTAGACATTATGAAATGACCAGTTTACATTCTTGCAGATTCTTTGATCTTTTCCTTTGGAAATCTCTTAACTAAACTTTGCACTGTCAGTTGAGCTATACTTGATACGTGTATTAGGTTAACATTGTGTGTTGGAAGCTTTCGATCTGTTCTTTTTCCTTCTTAATTTGTATGTGTGCGTGTGTGTGTTGGGGCTTGATCTGAAACGACTCATAGAGAAGATTTTTATGTCTGTGGAGAAGGATTCGAATAATTAATAGCACAGGATTCCCCATCATTAAATTCAGGTAGTAAACGCACAGTCACTAGACAGTAACTATTCAGAGGACCAAAGGGGGATTTTGGCTAAGCTGTCGCAGCAGTACAAAGACAAAACAAAATGGTTACATCTCTAAAAATTTTACTGAAGATGAACTCCTAACAGCCCCACACATGACATTTCAGCTCTGCAAAAAGCTTTTTCACACTATAAAGTACCTAATACTGTTTGTAAGTCGGTTGTTTTATACAAAGGACAGTGATTTTAGGACCATGCTAAGTGCATCTGGAGGATTCTGATTTCTGCCTTGTATGTGTTTTACTTAGAGTAATCCTAAGAATTCACATGGAAACAGTGTCAAGTGAGGTACATTAAAAGCCTCTTCCCATTTTTCCAGAAAAACAATAGACAGAAAAAACAAAGAGGACAGTATTTATATCGCGTTTCTCTGAACATACTATCAATTAATATAAATTAGCCTTGCAGTGGTTTGGTGGGTTTTTTTATGCCTTTTGCCAATGTGGGAGAGAGTCTATGGTACTACGGAACACCAGCTAGTGAGAATAGTGTTAACCTGTGACTCCAGTTTGGGTTTTTTAATTCTGCTTTTAAAATTGACATAATCTAGAAAATGAAGCTTAGTTAATCCACCTATGAGTCCAAAGTTAGAGTGGTGTAACACACCAAGTCATTTATTTCATGCATTAAAATGAGCTTTCTTGTCTTGATTCAAGCAAAGACCTTTGTAATCATAATCATCCTTCCATAGAAAGAATCCTAGAATGCTGTGGAGTTAGATGAAAAGAAATCAAGAGTTTTGTGCTGTTAAATAATGATTAAATAAAAAGTTATGTTACATGACTCTAGATGTTCACTGAAAAAGCTCATATTAATCTTAACTTCTCAAGAAGAGTGTTGGTTTTAAAAACAACGGTTTTGTAAATACATAATGCCCACTAAAGAAGATACAACCAGCTTCCTGGAAACCTCATCCATTGTGTTTCTTTTCCACAGGCATGTTGAGCCAGCAGGTATGTTGGGTGCCTGAGACCCAACTCTGTAACAAAGCAGAGATAATTCAGAAAAAGGAATGGTGAAACCTTGTTTAGATAGCTAGGGGGGAGCGCCAGATTAATAATCCATCAAGTTGTAGAGACAAAAGTGCTTCTACCCCATCCACAGAGTTCTGTTTCTATGTAACCACAAGCTGAAAGAAATCCAAGTTGAGCAAACCTCTGTCCCAGCAACAGTGAAGGGAAAACTAATACCGATGAGGGAAATTGTGTGCCCACAAGGGCTATGTATATTTTCACTGTACAGCAGTAGATGGTATTATCCACTCAACGCTCTGCTAAGGTACAGTAGTAACCTCATCGTGACTGCTTACAAATCTACGTTTGCCTATATACACGACCCGAAGGGAGTCGAAAGGCAGCCTGTGTGGCCTACCACATGTGAGCAGAAGTTTTTTCCATGCTGGACCAAGTACTGTTTGTAAACCCAAGTACAAATGTCCCTTCAAAGGCAAATGCCTTGAAGAGTAGATCACGTTTGCTGTGAAAATCGACGCAGGTAGATTCTAGCCTAGGTGTGTGTCGAGTTCACTTGCTAGTCAGATTGCTAAAGCAACTCCCTCTGCAGCTCGAGCAATTCCCACTGCAGGAAGGTAAATTAGTTTCACACTTGGAAAAGTCAAGCGTGTAAAAAGCCACTTCAACTTTAGCAAAGAGAAAAAGCTGACAAATAAACATGCTGTGTGCTGGGATGTCAAGGAATACAGTCTGCTGTTACAAACCTGTGTTTTTTCTGATAATTCTAGAGCCTGTTACCATAAAAGAGGCATTTCTTGAATGGCTGGTGGTAGGTAGTTCATGTTTTTCAATCCGATTTGCAATTGTATTTGTTGCTGTATAGTGATTGTTTTGCAAAATAAAATCGCTTGTCATCTAATTGCTTGTGTCTGTTCCCACTGTTTGTGATGCAGCTCCTCCTGCATTCAGCCACTGCGTACCACTGCCCTGCCCCTCGGGAAAAGCACCGCGCACTTGCTGGTGTTGCAGTCAGGCTCGCCAGAAGTCAGCGCGGATGAAGTCGTGCTTCTCAGCGAATCCCTGCTACTTCTGGCCAAAAGAGTCAGGTTTTACAGCTAGGGTTGCCTTCTGCAGGGTAATATTTCCTGCTTTGTGGTCCTTCATCCTGGAGTCCCAGCGTGGCGGGGAGGTTTAGCATCACCCTGCACTGAGCAATCGAGCCTGCCAGGCAGAGGAGGCCCACAAACGAGCCACCTTCCCCTCGCTGTCATGGTGTTTATTTCGGCAGCCTTCAGTGCAGAGGTGTGTGAAGGCGTCACCGGTGGCCAGAGCCACCCTTCGTCAGAGCCCAGCGCTGGGGGGGACTTGTCACAGTTCCCTGTGGTGGCTCCACCGCTTTCTCCCGCTTGGCTGAGCCGTGGGGCAGCCTTCCTGCCGTCCCCCCTCCCTGTCGGGCGGGAGCCGCCGCCCTGGAGGGCCCCGGTGCCGTGAGGGGCGGCGGGGCTGGGCGCTGCCACCCCGCTCCCCAGAGCGTCCCCTGTCAGGGAAATGGCGGTTGCCGCGCGGCCAACGGCTGCCTCGCACCCGCAGGGGGGCGCGCGCGCTCCGGCGGGCGATAAATACTACGGAGGCGTTGACGGTCGCCGAGCGGCCGTTGGTTTGGCGTCGTGAGGGGTCGATGCGGCGCTCCCTCCGTCCCTCCCTCCCTCCCTCCCTTCCTCCCAGCCGCGGGGAGCGGCCCCC